>CM032233.1:26237500-26320000 GCA_019009955.1 Riptortus pedestris
AGATTTTAGATTTTTCAGTTTTAAGCAAACCCCCACTTCTACTCATGTCAAATTTATTATAAGCTGTTATTTTATGAACCACTTCATTTCAAGGTTAAACACCAAATATTGTTTTCATTGAACTTTTACTTTGTGAGATATATGAAAAAACGTTCTTTTGACCCCTCCCCCTTCTTTTGTTTTTGGATTACTAAAATTCGAGTGATTGAGATTAAACTGATTCTGATTCAGTACAAATTACAGCACTAGTTTTAGTAAATTGTAAATAAAATGAATATGTTATATTTAGATATATTTCATTAATTGTTTGTCTTTCCGGTCTATCTATCTATCCAGCGCTACGAGGTTGGCTGGTCTGTTTGTTAACAATTCAGCCGCTATCCATTATTGAGATTATTGTATTGCAAATAGACTGAAAATATTTCATTACCGTTTGTATTTATTCACTTAACATTGGCGGTAGCGTTACCAGTATGTATATTTATCTATGTATACCTTCGCGTGGGAAATCTGCTTAGTTAACGCAGCCCCTGCGTGACAGACGTTTCTTTGTCTAGCGCTAACCTGGCCCAGTTCAGGCCGACGGTATTTTTGAACACATCTCTCCCCATCTTACGTGGGTGAATCAAATATAAACGAGACTTTTTTTTTTTTTTTAATTTATTTTAATTTTAAACGCAAAAAATAATATAGCTTATTTTTCTACATAATCCCCTGACTTGGAAACACATTTTTCCCAGAGGATATGTAGCTTTCCAATTCCTTCCATGTAGAAAGATGCAGGTCGTGTCTGCAGCCAATTGCGCAATAGGCTTCAACCTCACCATCACTGTCGAATCTTTGGCCTCCTAAAGCTTCCTTGAGAGGGCCAAACACATGAAAGTCACAGGGTGACAGGTCTGGACTGTAAGGAGGGTGTTCCAGTGTCTCCCACCCCAGTTGCTCCAATTTTTCCCTAGTCATGGCTGCTGTATGGGGCGAGCATTGTCATGGAGAAGAACCACTTCTCTGATCGGTACGTCTCGACTTTTGCGGCGATTTGCAAGTCGGACGTCACTGAAAATGTCGCAGTAGTAGGCTGCATTAATTGTCCTGCGCTCATGCAAAAAATTGAGGTACAGCAAACCACGCTGGTCAAAAAAAACAGTAGCCAAAACCTTGCTTGCTGACAATCGTGACTTGGCTTTCACTGGTCCAGGTTCTCCTTGTTTTCTCCACTCAATACTCGCTTGTTTAGACTCTGGGGTGTAGTGGTGCACCCAAGTTCTGGCTCGCGAAAGTGTCTTTTCCCCGAACTGTGCAGTCAATCTCCTCAAGATTTCGGCCGGTTTTACGCCTTCTGCGGCGAGATACTTAATTACGACACGTTGCGCAGTCGACGGGGGTACCTCTTCCTCCGACATCGTCACGGTGGACAACGAGACGATCGAGGTGGCGAGATCACGTGCTTCCCCTACTCCTGACTAACCTATCCAACAACAAAAAAGGCGGGAACGTTCTCGCACCACTACTGTGCCCGAAAGACGAAAAGTCTCGTTTATATTTGATTCACCCTAGTATGTTGGCTGTCTCCCTTTACTTCTTTTCCAGTTATATGGCGTCCAGTCTGTGAGTCTTCGTAACCATCTCTCACCCCTGCAGCGCATTAAGTGTCCAGCCCACTTCCATTTTAGCATTTGTATGAATAAGTTGACATCCCTGAAGTTCGTTTGTCTTCTTATTGTACCTCACCTTATCCTTTTAATAGATCTATAAGAACAAGAAAATTGTATGGATAGTTATACCCTGTTTCCAAATACACCACTTAAATAGTAGCAAATACGCCAGCATCAGCATTGTTCCTCGAAAATAAAATCAGGCCACCTAAGGAGAATACCCACATGCAGAAATTATTGTAATTCAGACCCATTCATTACGGTAACGCATAGAGAACGGAGTAACCAAAGGAGCAAATTCGACATTTAAAAAGCCGGTTCTAATAGATTAGACGTGGTCTTAATCTCGCGTGGTAGGCCTAGAGTGGCGGGTTCGATTCCCGCCCTGGACAGTAGAAATTTATTTAGTGACGGACTCATTAAATAAACTCCGTAGGCCCACCCTGGTTAGAAAAGGGTGGTAACCTGTAGATAACCCGTCCCGATTAGCCATAGTAGCATAAAGTGGACGTAAATAATAATAAACTAAACTAATTGATTATAATAGTGAACTTGATATATTTGCTATTACAAAGTACAGTATTCTCCCTGTAACAACCCCCCCTCTCACTAGTTGGATTTCAGCCTTAACGACCTTGATCTCTAGTTTTATATAAAACGTATAAATACCGAGTTTAGTAACGATCAAACAAAAATTGCGACCACTATAGCGTTAACAGACAAATATCTTCAGAGGAGGAAAATTATTTGCATATCCCGTTTTTTCTTTATAAAGTAAATTGACGCTCATAACGCTGTTTACGAATTTTTTCTTCAAATTACTATCGATCCTGCCAACGAAATGTCGAAAATGAGGTCCGTTCAAAATTGTGTGTGTGTGTATAAATATATATATATATATATATATATATATATATATGTGTGTGTGTGTGTGTGTGTGTGTGTGTGTGTGTGTGTGTGTGTATACATACAGTTTTGAACGGGGTGCATTTTCGTCATGTCTTGGGTAGGATTGATGGATATTTGACAACATTTTTGGAAAATTGCGATCATGAGTACGATTTCGCTTCAGGGAAATATACTAAATTGCAAAAGCCTCGGTAAATAATCAAGATAAAGAAAAAGTGGATAGAACACTATATATAGAACGTTAAATTAGCAACAAGGATGAATATATATATATAATATTTCGATCAGACTCATAGTAACGGATATATTTATAATTTGCGGATTTCTTCCCCTCTAAATCCCCCCCCCCGGTCCGATTTCAACCGTTTACGAACTGGATTTTTAGTTTTATAAGAAGCGCTCATGTATAGAATTTGGTACTAATCAAAGAAAATTGGGACCGCTTGAGCGGTAACGAACAAGTATAGGACAAAGTTTAGAGAGAGGAAAATTAGAAAATTCAAAATATCTCCGTTACTATTTGTCGGATCATACAATATTATAGAATCAATCTTGTTAAACTATTAAAGTTCTACAAATGTTGTTCTATGCATTTTCTTCGTATCTCAAGTACTAAGCGAGTTAATCGTACATTCTTCTTTTAAGCCTTCAGTAACACCCCCCCCCCTCCTACTCATCGTTTTTTAAGCAGATTTCCCTCAAGGGAAATCAGCTATTGAGGTCCTACTCATGACGGGATTTTCAAAATATTTCTTCAAATGTTCATCCACCGATCCTACCTAGGAGATGACGAAAATGAGTTCCGTTCAAAATTATATATATATATATATATATATATATATATATATGTGTGTGTGTGTGTGTGTGTGTGTGTGTGTATATATATATATATATATATATATATATATATATATATATATACACACACACACACACACACACACACACACACACATATATATATATATATATATATATATATATATATATAGATGTGTGTGTGTGTGTGTGTGTGTGTGTGTGTATCTATATATATATATATATATATATATATATATATATTTGTCTGTTAACGCTCCAGGGGTCGCAATTTTTGTTTGATCGCAACCAAACTCAATATTTAAACGTTTTATGTTAGTGTTGAGGGGGGGGGGGGTCGAAAATTCGAGATATCTCCGTTACTATACGTCGGATCGAATAATTATAAAGAATCAATCTTATTGCAAATTGAATTTACTATTAATATTGTTATATACATTTATTGGCTATCTTGAATGTTAACCGAGATATTTGCATTTTTATTAAATGTGGGCGGATAACGGACGACAGTGAGTTTCTCGCCAAAAGCTAGTTCGACCGTTTCTGTAACAGTTCGGCACTAGTATGGAGATTTCTCTATTGTATAACTTTACGTGAGAAATCTGCTTATTTTACGCAGCCCCTGCGTGACGGACTTTCTTTCTATAGAAATAGAGAATTTGTGGAAAAGTGTGTGCCATAGCAGCACGTGGAAAATCTGGTTAGTTTACGCAGCTCCTGCGTGAAGGACTTTTTTCATTATTTCGTCAACCTGTGTAAGAATGTTTTATATATTGTATTATTCTATGAAAACAAAACGTTCCATTTATTTGTCAAAATGTGAGATGTAGACGTTTGTCAGGAACAATTTCTTTCTTCAAAAGCGGAGGAGCTTTGGACTAGCCCAGACCAGTGGTGAGCAGTTTCATTTGAAGACTGTTGGAGAGGTTGAAGGGAAGTGGGAAACTAATGTATGTAGGAGCACTTAAGGCTGGCAACTCGGAGAAGTGGAGCATACATAATTGACCTTAGACTATAATAGTAACCACTTCAAGCCGGATAGGATTTACACTCAGCAGCTCAACGTCCAGTCTATCATAGTTTATAACACTTATTTCCCTTGTTAATATAAAAGTCAATTCTTCAAGACATTTGGGGTGATTATAAAAGAACAAGCTTCTCCTTAAATTTGGGTTTCCCTGGAAGCACAAAAGTAAAAGTCCGTCACGCAAGATACAAAATTAACGCACCACCTACATTTCTTCAAAGCTACCCACTATATTTTAATTTTAACACTAAAAAAAATTTATATAGATAAAATAAGTCATTTAAAAACAAAATTTTATTTTACATTCAGAAAATATGGTACACATTTTAAAAGAAAAAGAAAAATATTCTTCCAAAAATGAAAATTAAAACTCACTTTTTCGTAAAGTCAATAACGGGTATTGCCACCCCTGGCACGAATAACATCCCTTAAACCCCTTTCCATTGATTTAAAAAGAGTCACTATCAAGTCCTGAGGAATGTTGTCCCATTCTTCGAGAACAGCTGTTTCCAGTTCCGCAAGGGTGCTAGGACTCGGATTCAGACTTCGTACCCGTTTCTTAAGGTGGCCCCAGACATGTTCGATCGGGTTTAAGTCAGGACTCCGCGGTGGCCACACCATGCGCTCAATCCCAACCTCTCTCAGGTAATCATCCACCATTTGTGATCTGTGTGGTCTGGCATTGTCGTCCATAAACAGGAATCCCTCTCCAATATACGGTGCAAATGGCACAACTTGCTCTTCAATTATGTCGGATATTATCAGTCTAAACCTACTGTAGAAATCAGGATTAAAATAATCCTCAAGAGTAAACAAAGCATTATTTATGGTTTATATTCACTCTGTAATCCCCTATATACCAATAGATAAAGAACACGGAAGCTGGACACAACCAGAGTTAGAATAATTGTTATCTCAATCAATCAAATTTTAGTGTTCCAAAACCATACGGGGGCCCCCCCCCAGTCACCAGGACATATTTGCGTGTATCTCGTATAATAAAGGTCTCTTGAAATGTTTGGTATTTAAACTTCGAATAATGTGTTTTATTATGTAGCAGAGTATTGTTTATGTAACGTGAGTAGAAGTATATAGTTATATATATATATATATATATATATATATATATATATATATATATATATTTATATATATTTGTCTGTTACCGCTCTAGCGGTCGCAATTATTGTTTCATCGTTACCAAACTCTATATTTAGTCGTTTCATGTAAAAAGAAAGATCAAGTCCGTTAATGGCTGAAATCGGACAAGGGGGAGGGGGGTTTAGAGGGGGGGAATTTTGAAAATTTGAAATATCTCTGTTACTATACGTCGGATCGAAAAAATGTATAGAGACAATCTTCTTGATAATTAAATGTACTATAAATATTGTTATCTATCCACCTCTGTTATCAGGGAAATAAGCTATTGAGGTCGTGCTCATGACGCTATTTTCGAAAAATGTCTTCAAATGTACATCGATCCTACCCAAGAGATGACGAAAATGAGGTGCGTTCAAAATTATAAACAAGAAAGATCAAGTTCATGGCCAAAATCGAACAAGTGGGAGGGGGGGGGGATTTTCAAAACTGTAAGTCGGATCGAAAAATTGTATATAATGAAACCTTATTGCAAATTAAATTTACAATATGAATATTTAACAATAGGGATATTGTTATACCCATTTCTTCTCTATCTTGAATATTAACCGAGATATTTGCATTTTTCAGTTTTCAGCCTTCAGCAAACCCCCACTTCTATTCATGTTACGTAAACAATACTCTGTTACATAATAAAACACATTAGTCCTAGCTTAAATACCAAAGATTGTATTCAAGAGACCTTTATTATACGAGATACATGGGAATATGCTCTGTTGATGACGGGGGGGGGGGGGGTATAAGGTTTTGGACTAAAAATTTGATCGATTGAGGTAACAATAATTCTGACTCATTATATTAATTACAGTACTGGATATAGTAAATATTTCTCAATAAAATTAATATGTTATATTCTGATACACCATTGTATTCAAGAGACCTTTATTATACTAGATACATAGGAATATGTTCTGGTGACCCCCCCCCCTCTCCGTCTTAGGTTCTTGGATTACTAAAATTTGATTGACTGAGTTAAAAATAATTCTGCTTCGTTATAAATACAGTACTAGATATAGTAAATAGTTTTCAATAAAATTAATATGTTATATTCTGGTATATTTCAGTATTTGTTTTTCTTTCCGGCGAGAGGTTGGCAGACCGGTTTGTTTACATTTCAGAAGCTTCCCGTCGGGAGGTTTCTTATTATCGTTGTAGTCGCCTTCGCATTGGAATTTTATTTCAACCTATATAATAAGAATAAATAACTCAGTTAGTTTAGTTTATTAATGAAAGATACAGTTTTAATGTTTGTCCAATACTTACGAGTTGAATTCTTTAATTATAGGATCAGATACACATAGATGAAGGCAGGATATGCAGACCTTCATGAAGTTACATATGTCAATCATACCGAGATTTCTGGAATAGTGAAAAATAGAGCGTTAGAAAGGCATTTATACACGAGGATTTCTTTCAGAACAATGTTCTAATGTTGGGACCCCAAAATCATTTTTGATATTTCTGTACTCATTCAAAACATTTATCCAGACAGTTCGATTTCCCTTTTCAAGGACCATTCCTGATGTAGAAAGCAAGGATGTCGTTTTAGCAGATTTCCCTTAGGGGAAATCTGCTTTTGAGGTCGTACTCATGACGCGATTTTTGAAATTTTTCTTCAAATGTCCATCGATCCCAACTAGGAGATGACGAAAATGAGGTACGTTCAAAACTGTCTCTCTCTCTCTCTCTCTCTCTCTCTCTCTCTATATATATATATATATATATATATATATATATATATATATATATAGCGGGCGCAATTATTGTTTAATCGTAACCAAACTCGATATTTAGTCGTTTTATGTAAAAACGAAGATCAAGTTCGTTAACGGCTGAAATCGAGCCTGGGGGAGGGGTGGTTTAGAGGGGAGGATTTTCGATAATACGAAATATCTCCATTACCATAAGTCGGATCGACAAATTGTATAGAACTAATCTTATTGCAAATGAAATGTACTATTATTATTGTTATATACATTTATTCACTATCTTGAATATTAACTGAGATATGTACATGTTTCAGTTTTCAGCCGTCAGCAAACCGCCACTTCTACTCATGTTACATAAACAATACTCTGTTATATAATAAAGCACATCATTGGAAGCTTAAATACTAAATATTGTTTTGAAGAGACCTTTATTATACGAGATACATTCAAATTTGATCTAGTGACCCCCCCCCGTCTTCAGTTCTTGGACTGCTAAAATTTGATTGATTGAGATTCTGACTCATTATTAATTACAGTACTAAATATGGTAAATAAAGTCCTCGTCAAAAAAAACGCAACACCCTAATATTTATTGATTACACAAGTTTTTAATTGAAATAAAAAATATTATATTGATGTTTCTAATCAGACAAATACATTGGAGGAGAAAAACAACAATTTCATTTGAATTCCAGCACTTCTTCTTATTTTTAATCCTATTGTTTAGAAACAGCACAAATTCCATAGTCATTCTTATCGACTTAGGGATTCAAAAAAAAATTACTAAGGCTCAGTATTCGTGTTAATTTCATCAAGTACGCATTATTTTAGAATTTATAGGTAATTATGGCACGGTTAGATAGAGATGACACAATTAGGGCAGTGACGATGCACCAAGAAGGCCGTAGCACACGTTACATTGCTAATCGACTTGGGGTCCACTTTTCAACTGTCGCACGGGTCTTGAAACGATTCAGAGAGACAAGAGGATACGCAAGAAGACCTAGATCGGGCCGACCACGGGTCACATCAGCGGAAGACGACCGTTTTATCCGGGTCCAGACTCTCAGAAATCGGCTAATAACAGCAAACGACTTAAAAAACTTGGTCGCTGGAGTTCGAAACTTACATGTTTCGGTATCAACAGTTACGAGACAAATGAGGAATAGTGGACTGAGGGCACGAAGGCACATGGTTGGACCACTTCTCTCCAGAGAGCACCGAAGAGCCCACCTTAGGTTTGCCCATGAGCACCGAGATTGGACTGTCGATGACTGGAGACGAGTCCTGTTTACCGATGAGACCAGAGTCGCGCTAAACTCTCCTGATGGACCCAGAAGAGTGTGGAGGAAGCCAGGTGAGCGATACAGCCAATGTTTTATAGTCGGATGGGAGCCTTATGGTGGAGGATCCGTGATGTTCTGGGGTGGCATCTCATGGGAAGCTCGCACGGAGTTAGTTTCAATTCGTGGGGGCCCTTTGACTGCACAAAGATACGTGGCAGACATTTTGGAGGACTATGTCATGCCATACATGCCATTTATTGGTGAAAATGCATTTCTTATGCATGATAATGCAAGGCCACATGTTGCTCGTATTGTTAGGGACTACCTAAACGAAATCAATATCGACACATTGCCGTGGCCAGAGAGGAGCCCTGACCTAAATTGCATAGAACATTTATGGCACAGACTAAAAAGAAGTGTTCGAGCCAAGGAACCAGCACCACTCAAACCTCAGGGAGCTTGAGGCTGCCGTTTTGGAAGAGAGGGAAAGATTACCTCAGGAGGCCGTCCAGGACTTGATCAGGAGCATGCCCACACCTATGGAGGCTGTCATTCGAGCAAGAGGTGGCAACACTGGTTATTGGTGTAAGAATAGTCAATTTAATTTTTTAAAAAGTTAAAAATTTGTTTTTTTCATTTTTAGGATAAATTTTTATTTTTTGTTTTTGTAATTAAAGGAATTAAATTTTTTTTTCTGAAATACACTTTTTATTACTCCTATGTACTTGTATTATAAGACACAATAAGGTATGATTCTCTGCTTCAGTAAAAACCCAGTGAAATTAATAAATTTTAGGGTGTTGCGTTTTTTTTCGACGAGGAGTGTAGTTCTCAATAAAATTAATATGTTATATTCAGATATATTTCAGTAATTGTTTTTCTTTCCGGTGTGAGGCGGGCAGACCCGTTTGTTTACATTTCTAACCTAACGCTTCCTGTCGGCAGGTTATTGAAATTGGATGAAACATTTCTTATTTCCGTTTGTATTTATTCACGGTGGTGTTGTGTTACCAGTATGTAGATTTATCTATTACTAAACTTCACGAAGGAAATCTGCTTAGTTTACGCACTGACGGGCTTTCTAGAAAATATTTATACGTTGTAGGCTTTGTGCAATTGCTTAAAAATGTGTATTGAGTGAGGAGAGAGCAGAAAAATACTACTCCTAGCCGACTATGTGCATCGGATACTGTTCATATCTGTCAAGTCGCTATACGCTAGTTCACCACCTGCAAGTTATATGTTTGAAGTTGATATTTGTTTGCAATAGCCAACACTGGGTTGGTTATGATCCAAGATATGGTATTCATTTTAAACAGTTATTCGTTCAAAAGAGAGATTTCTTTGTACTCCAATTAAATTTAATTAAATAACACAAAATATTTTGATGCACTTCATTTGAATTAGAAATATGATATTTATGTTCCAATGCGTTGGATCAAAAAATGTCTAAGAACAAAAATAATATATCGATTTTATATGCTTAACAAACATATGTCAATAGAATACCACTAAAGGAGAATTTTGCTTTTTTAGGAGATTCCCCTTAAGGGAAATCAGCTATTAACGTCGTACTCGTGACGCGATTTTAGAAACATATCTTTAAATGTCCATCGATCTCATCCAGAAGATGAAGAAAATGACGTCCGTTCAAAATTATATATATACTAGCTCAGATACCCGGCTTCGCTCGGGAATTCATTTGAGCCTGAATGATGATGGTATTTTTTTGGCAAGGCTTTAGTTTGCACAATATTTTCACCTTTATCCGTCCCACTATTTAGGATTAACACCCGTTGTTGGCATTTGTTAATAATAAAATTAATTTTTTATGTAAGTCTTCACTGTCCTCCAAATTGTCATATTTCCCCTCTCCTGTGCATTATGCATAGATCTCAGTTATTAAGCACAAAATATTGTGGTGAAACGAAATATCACCATTATTAATTTCAGGCCTCCCTTACAACCCCCACTCCTGCCCGTCCCTAGAAATGTTAGTTTGGCTTATTATAAGGAAAGCGTTAGTGCTAATACACATACCGAGTTTTATTTATTTCGGGTGGGTCTTTTGTCCCAAATAAAATTGTTCACTTCCGCTATAGGTTTTAGCATATGTCTCGTTTATAATTCGGTATACTAAAAAAGTGTATATAACAAAATTTACTCTAAATAACAAAGTAAACAACTTTTGTTATGTTCATATTTACCGAAAAACCAATAGGATACGAAATATCGCTATTTTTAATTTCTGGCTTCCCTTATAACCCCCACTCCTGCACGTCCCAAGAAATGTTGGTATGGCTTGTTATAATGAAACCGTTAGTGCTAATAGATATACCGAGTTTTACTTAGTTCGGTTGAGTGTTTTGTGCCAAATAAAATTGTTGACTCCCGCTATAATTTTTAGCGTATAACTCATTTATACTTCGGTATACGACGAAAGTGTATATAACAAAAGTTACTCTAAATAACAAAATAAATAACTTTTGCTATGTGCATATTTGCCGAAAAACCAATAGGAAACGAATTATCGCTATTTTTAATTTCATGCCTCCCTTATAACCCCCACTCCTGTTTGTCTTAGAGAATAATAATATAGCCTAAAGTCTAAGTTGGGCTAGTAGTAATATACATACTAAGTTTCATAAAATTCGGTTCAGCCGTTTATGCGTGAAAAGGTAACAAACAAACAAACAAACAAACAAACAAACATACACGAAAGAAACAAAATGCAGTTTTGGTGTCTATGACATGTGAAACGAAAAGTTATCGTGAAATTTCGCGAAAAAAATCAATGTACAGACAGAGGTTACAATTTTATATATATATAGATATATATTTGTCTGTTAACGCTCTAGCGGTCGCAGTTCTGGTTTAATCGTTACCAAACTCTATATTTAATCGTTTTATGTTAAAAGAAAGGTCAAATTTGTTAAATGGCTGGAATCGAACAAAGGGGGAGGGGCTGTTAGAGGGGGGATTGTAGAAAATTCGAAATATCTCCGTTACTATACGTCTGATCGAAAAATTGTATAGAACCAATCACATTGCAAATCAAATGTAATATATATATATATATCATAAATGTCCTGTAAGTTCAGTGTATCACAATAGGTTTAAAGCTTGTCTATAATAGGTCCCCCTAAACCAAAACTATCTTCCATGTTCAGATTACGGTGTTCTAACATGTACTGGATAATTATTTGGAACTAGCAAGCCTATTTCTTTTGCAGTAAAATTGCAAGAAACAGTATGCCTCTGCTAGCAAGTACACTTATCTCATTCTGCACTTAAGGTCATATTAATTAATGTCTGAAATTGTACATTGAACAAATGGGGGGGAGGGGGGGGAGTTAGAAGGGGACCTTCCTTATTATGAGTTGATTGAAAACTTCTTGTAGAACCAGTCTTATGTGGTTTCGTAGACTTCATCTATTGCTGCTCTACAATTGTTGTTCTATACATTTTATCGTAACTCTAAAATATTTAGGAGTTATCATTATTTTCTTGCTTGAGCCTAAAATAAACCTTCAACTTCTACTCAATGAATTTTGACTAAGAAATAAAGGATATATGGTGAGCAATTAATCTTGAGCTGCTTTATGCTAATCCTGAATTGCTCTGTCTTGCGCCCATCTGCATATTCGAGAAGATACCCTCCCTTTCCCTTTGGATTACCTATCATTCCCCAAGTATAGGTTGAACTGCAGGAGTGACGGGCAATCACCTTGTCCCAACCTTGACTTCATTAAAATAGAAGGTCTCAGTCAACTCCTTTGCACCAGCACTCGATTAATAGGCGCCTCGGTCAGTAGGGCAAGTGTCCTAAGTTCCAAAATTCCATAGACAGCACCAGTCAACGCAACCATAGTCCTACTTTTGACTCAATGGATAGGTTGTGCATATTTAACTCTGCCCGATCTAAACAAACATTATAATGATAATGACATGCATTATGATGATAATGACCCTCTGGTACCTCTTTGAGGGGAATATCATATTCGACTACTTCTTCCCCTTCTCATCTCCCTAGATAATAAAGTTCATTCGAAGTACATGCATACAATGAAAAGTCCGTCACGCAGGGGCTACATAAACTAAGCAGGTTTCCCGCGTGAAGTTTAACAATAGATAAATCTACATACCGGTAACGCAACACCATCCTGAATATTAAGTGAATAAATACAAATGATAATAAGAAACCTCCCGACGGAAAGCATCTGAAATGTAAACAAACAGTTCTGCCAACTTTATACAGGAAAGAATAGTTATTTATTATACAAGTGACGAAAGTAGATCATTTTACAACTCGAGTGAAACGTTTACCCACACGAGCGAAGCGAGTGTGGTAATTTCACGAGAGTTGTAAATTCTACTTTCGTCACGAGTGTAATATTAAATTTTTTCTGTAATCGTGTAATACATGATCAGATCTAACCAGAATATGAACAAAATTAGGATGTTGTGAAGATTATGGTATGTTGTTGGTAGGTTATAAGCATGGTTGTGAAAGGTTATAAGCGTAGTTATAAAACAACTAGTGATGATTGTGAAGTAGTGCAGTTATAAACAAGTGCAGGTCATAAACAAGAAAGGTAATTATTATTATATTTAAATTTTAAAATATATTGGTTATTTCCACCAATAATTCATTCACATTTCAATTTATTTTGTTAAAATAAATTCTTACAATGTTAAGAAACGTTTAAAAGCATTTAATTTCCAACTTCAAATTATTTTTTTATTTATACTTATTACTAATTAAGAAGGCAATTCACATTCTTCACTTGTGAAGAAAGTGATTACTTTCTTCACTCTATTGCAAAATGTTTCACTTTCTTCACTCATTTCAGTTTAGTAATGTTACCATTATTCAACGATTACAGAAAAAAACAATTACTGTAATATATTTGAATATATAGTATTAATTTGATTGAAAACTATTTACTATGTCTAGTACTGTAATTTATAATGAATCAGAATAATTTTTATTTCAATCAATCAAATAAAGTATTCCAAAAACTTAAGAAGGGGGGGAGGGGTCCCCAGTACATATTTGCATGTATCTCGTATAATAAATGTCTCTGGAAAACAATATTTGATATTTAAACTTTCAATGATGTGATTTATTACATAACCGAGTAAAAGTTTATGTAACATGAGTAAAAGTGGGGGTTTGCTGAGGACTGAAAACTGAAAAATGCAAAGATATCGGATAATGTTCGAGATAGGGAATAAACATGTTGAACAATATTTATAGCAAATTTAATTTGCAATAAGATTGGTTCTATACAATGTTTTGATTCAACGTATGGTAACGGAGATATTTCGCATTTTTGAAATCCCCCCCCTCCCACTTGTCCGATTTCAGCCATTAACGAACTTGATCTGTCTTTTTACATAAAACGTTTAAATACGAGTTTGGTAACGATCAAACAAAAATTGCCACTTGAGCGTTAACAGACAAACAATTTCTCTCGAGGGAAATCTGCTTAGAGATTTAGTAACACTTACAAAACCAACAGAGAAAAGCGACTCTAGTAAAATTTTTGCACTAGTTAGTAGACTCGCCTACTGCAATCCATCTATCTTTCTAAATCTTCAAGATACCTGATGTACTAAACTCAATGTAATTTTTCACCTCCTAACTTAAGCAGCTCACCAGACAAGGCGTTATTACTTAACTTTTCGCCTCTTTTTAGTAGGTTTCCCAGGAGGAAAAAAAGCTATTGAGGCCGTACTCATAACGCGATTTTCGAAAGATGTCTTCAAATGTCCATCGATCCTACCTAGGAGATGACGAAAATGAGGTCCGTTCAAAACTGTGTGTGTATGTATATATATATATACTTGTCTGTTGCCGCTCTAGTGGTGGCAATTATTGTTTAATCGTTACCAAACTCGATATTTAGTCGTTTTATGTAAAAAGAAAGCTCATACCCATTTCTCTCGTACCCAGAAGTTATACCCATTTATTCTCTATCTTGAATATTAACCGAGATATATGCATTTTTCAGTTTTCAGCCTTCAGCAAATCCCCACTTCTACTCATGTTACATAAACAATACTCTGTTATATAATAAACCACATTACTCAAAGCTTAAATACCAAATATTGTTTTCAAGACACCTTTATTATACGAGATACATGCAAATATGTCCTGGTGACCCCCCCCCCCCTGTTTTAAGTTATCGGACTACTTAAATTTGATTGATTGAGATAAAACTTATTCTGATGCATTATAAATTACAGTACCAGATATAGTAAATAGTTTTCAATCAAATTAATATGTTATAATCTGATATATTTCAGTAATTGTTTTTCTTTCGGGTGAGAAATGGGGTATTTCAGTATTATATTTATATATTGTATATTTATGTGCTAACACAATGGCGGTTGGAATTTTTTTTTATCGCTATCAAACTGGATATTTAAGTGTTTCACGTAAACCTAAAGATCTAGTTCGTTAACTACTGAAATGGGGGCGGGAGAAGAGTTTCGAAAATTCAAAATATTTTAATTTCTCACCCAAAAATAAAATTCGAGAGGAATAAGCATTACCAAGCCCTGTAGGATGAAGGGTGTGACCATGGAAAAGGGGCGGATCCAGCAGGGGCTGCGTAAGCTAATCAGATTTGTCACATGCTTGTAAACATACTGGTGATATCATCTCGCCAAATATGGTTCCCTACTTCTAATTAAAAATTCATTGAGTATAAGAAAGGGTTTAATAAATACTGAAAACAAGAGACTATTAATAACTCGCATAATATTTGTGTTCAGAAAAAAAGTATAGAAGAACAATTGTGGTGAATCATTATTTAAACAAGATGGGATACTATAACATTTATCAACCCGATCAATAATGACTGAAATATTTTGAATTTTTCCTCTAAACCCTCCCTATTCCTTATCCAATCTCAGTCATTAACGAAAACGATCATTAGTGTTGAATTATACTGCTAAATATCGAGTATGGTATAGATCAAATAAATGTTTTCCAGTCAAGAACATAAAATCTTAATTGATGACCCATCGCACAACGGACTTGTATGAATAGAACCACATTTATAAAATATTAAATTTACAAGATTGGTAATCCATTTTTGAGGTGCTGGATGGTGAAGGAACTATTATCTCAGATAAGAAAAGAAAGGCCTCGTTCCTTCACAGATGTTTATTCGTTGCGAAAGAGTGCCTTCAGAGCATACGCTCCATCATCACTGCTCTGCTGGCAAACATTTACCATAAAAAGTCCGTCACGCAGGGGCTGCGTAAACTAAGCAGATTTGCCACATGAAGTTTAGTAGGAGATAAATCTACATACTGGTAACTCAACACCACCGTGAATATTAAGTGAATAAATAAAAACGGAAATAAGAAATGTTTCAGTCAATTTCAATAACCTGCCGACAGGAAGCGTTTGAAATGTAAACAAACAGGTCTGCCCGCCTCACACCGGAAAGAAAAACAATTACTGAAATATATCAGAATATAACATATTGATTATATTGAGAACTATTTACTATATCTAGTACTGTAATTAATAATGAGTCAGAATAATTGTTATCTCCATCAACCAAATTTTAGTTGTCCCTTAACCCCAAAACCTTAAGACGGGGTGGGGATCACCAGGACATATTTGCATGTATCTCGTATAATAAAGGTCTCTTGAATACAATAATTGATATTTAAGCTAAGAATAATGTGGTTTACTATATAATAAAGTATTGTTTATGTAATATGAGTATAAGTGGGGATTTGCTGAAGGCTGAAAACTGAAAAATGCAAATATCACGGTTAATATTCAAGATAGAAAATAAATGTATATAACAATAAAAATAATAAATTTCATTTGCAATAAGATTGGTCCTATACAATTATTTGATCCGACGTACAATAACAGAGATATTTCGAATTTTTAAAAATCCACCTCTTTAAACCCCCCTCCCCCTGGTCCGATTTCAGCCGTTAACGAACTTGATCTTTCTTTTTACATAAAACGACTAAATATCTAGTTTCGTAACGATTAAACCGTAATTGCGACTGCTAGAGCAGTAACAGACACACACACACACACACACATATATACAGTTTTGAACAGACCTCAGTTTCGTTATTTCCTAGGTTGGATTGATGGACATTTGAAAAAAAATTCGAAATTTTCGTTCATGAGTACGACCTCAATAGCTGATTTTCCTTAAGGGAAATCTGCTAAAAACGTCGAAAATATGACATTTAATTAAAAAAAAAAAAAGTATTGATGGTCAAGAATTAGAGTTATAACATAAAACTTTTAGAATACAAATTATTGTCCCCGTGAGTATTTACAGTTTATGTATGAAGAAAAATATTTTCACAGATTAAAATTGAAATTATAAGCTTACCAATAGAATATATATACAACTTCAATAAATAGTTAAAAGAAATAAAAAATGAATAATTACAGCTAAAAAGTATAAAATAGGAAAAATAGTAAAAAACGTATAGTCCAATTAAATTATTTAAAAAAAACAAAAAAGAAGGAACAACCACCGGAGGAACTGCAGGGGGCGATACATATAAAAACGCATAAAGAAGAAAAAAAGTCCGTCAAGCAGGAGTTGCGTAAACTAAGCAGATTTCCGACGTGAAGTTATACAATAGAGAAATCTCCATATGAAAGCCGAACAGTTATGGAAACGGCCGAACTAGGTTTTGGCGGGAAACTCATTCGTCCGTTATTCGCCTACATTTAATAAAAATGAAAATATCTCGGTTAATTTTCAAGATAGAGAATAAATGCTCAGAACAATATTTATAGTAAATTTAATTTGCAATAAGATTGGTTCTATACAATTCTTTGATCCGACGTACGGTAACGGAGATAATTCGAATTTTCGAAAATCCCCCCCACTGGTCCAATTTTAGCCATTAACTTGATCTGTCTTTTTGCATAAAACGTTTAAATATCGCGTTTGGAAACGATCAACCGAAAATCAGCTAATAGAGAAGCGAGACAATGACTTACCTCTTCACAAAGATGTGACTGGAACCAGGATTGGCAATGTAGCAGTTTTTGATCCAACCCACAATAACGGAGACACCTTGAATTTTCGACCCCCCCCCCCTCCCCAAGCAACGAGCTTGATCACATTTTACTCATCTCCTGAGTAGGATCGATGGACTCTTGAAGAGATATTTCGAAAATCAAGTCATGAGTGTAACCCCCACGGCTGATTTCTCTTAAGAGAAATATGCTAAAATGATTTTAATAATCGCTGGAAGAATTTCTTTTTTGTTGACCTTCGATTGGTTAAGTAATGCCATTTCTAATATACGGAAGGCCGATTAAATTAGTTCAAAATTACAATAGAAGGCAGATGAAAAGAGAACATGATCAGGAATATCTTATTTATCTCTGGCATAGTTCTTGAATGAAATGTGAATTGCGGACGGTCGAGCAATTGGAGGTAATTGGTCGACATGGTTGGCTTCATGAACAAACTAACAGGAAAGGTCTCTGCCCGATAGCGTAGTACCACCGGTCTTACATTCTCTTGCACAATCAGCTCTCTCAAGTTTACCTTCAGAGCAGATTTCCCTTAAAGGAAATAAACCATAGAGTTCACTGTCATCAAAGACGTCTTTTCAAGATTTCCGTCAAGCAGGTGCCGAGTAAATTAAGCAGATGTCCTACCTGCTGAAAACATGTACGTGTATGGAAACAAATGGGTATTAACCAAAAGCAAATTTCAGCAACATAGGTTATAAAACATTTTACATTTATCGATCCACCTCATAAATAATAACGGAATCATTTTGAATTTCTTCTTCGTGTATATGTCTATATATATATATATATATATATATATATATATATATATATATATATATATATATATATATATATATACATATATAATTGTGTTGATGTTTGCGACCAGGTTATATTTATATATGGTGTTGTTGTTTTAACAGATTTCCCTTAAGGGAAATCAGCTATTGAGGTCGTACTCATGACGCGATTTTCGAAATTTTTCTTCAAAAGTCCATCGATCCTACCTAGTAGATGACGAAAATGAGGTCCGTTCAAAACTGTATATATATATTTGTCTGTTACCGCTCTAGCGGTCGCAATTTTTGTTTGATCGTTACCAAACTCGATATTTAGTCGTTTTATGTAAAAAGAAAGATCAAGTTCGTTAACGGCTGAAATCGGACCATTGGGAGGGGGGGTTTAAAAGGGAGGATTTTCGAAAATTCGAAATATCTCCGTTACTATTCGTCGGATCGAAAAATTGTACAGAATCAATCTTATTACAAATTAAATTTACTATAAATATTGTTATATACATTTATTCTCTATCTTGAATATTAACCGAAATATTTGCATTTTTATTAAATCTGGGCGGCTAACGGACGAAGTGTCTTTCCCGCCAAAACCGGAGTTAATTCGACCGTTTCATTAACTGCTCGGCTCTCGTAAATTTCTCTATTGTAAAACGTCACGTGGGAAATCTGCTTAGTTTACGCAGCCCCTGCGTGACGGACTTTTTTTGGTCCATTTAATACTAAATAGGTTTGAAATTAGTAGTTTTAACCTTTTTGAAAGAAAAAGCTATTTAAGCTTACTTCGAGACGCGTGATGCACACGGCTGGAAAAACATTATAGACAATCACGCTCAACAGTTAGCCAACACCCAAGACAATTATTATTATTATTTTTTTCCCCGCATAATATCCTAAAAATGTATTACTTCACAGCTCTCTTTCTATATCTTTATAAATATTTGTTGATATTATCCAGAAAAATAAAACAAAAATAAAGGCAACAATAAAATTACCTCTAAGAAAATAGGTATTACTATTTCGTTTTATTTTTGTAAGGTTGGGTACATTTCGAAGATGTTGGTTTGCGTATATTGGCGATATGAAACTACTTAAAATGCTCTTGATTTAAAACCTTTTTTATTTTAGTATAATACTATTTATAATACGTCTCATGAAATTTTTTTTCATTTGATTTATGATTTTTTTTTTTATTTTACAATTCCTAATACAGAAATCCAGTACCACTCATCCATATTCCCCTCCACGGCGCCTCAAGAGACAATGGCCCAGAGATCTCCTATAGAAGTGTAAAGTGAAGTGATAGCAGGGGCTATTTTCTTATCAAGTGCCATTCCTCCTTAGCCCTTGACTTCCTTGCCAGGCAGGAAGAGGCTGCTCCTCTCAGAAGGGGTGTGGCTTCTGTCGAGAGTGATGGAGGACTATTGTATTGTACATATCACACATTACCAAATGCAGACTGTAATATTCTTAATAAATTAAAATTTAAAAAAAAAATTATTTTACAATTTATACTAATTTATTATTAAAATAGGCCTAATGTTTAAGTATAATAAAAAAAATAATATATAAAAGTATATATATATGTATAAAAGTTTTAAATAATGACAGAGTTTAAATCTAATACCATTATTATACCTAAAATTATTGTAAGGTTATTTGCAAAAATATTAAAATAATTGCTAAAAATTAAATCATTACCAACAGTAAACTAAAATAAAACACCATATTTACAATTTGTAATATCTATGTGTTAACCTAAAACATGATTGAAGAGTTGATATAACCAAAAATAATAACTAGCAAAAACACAATGGTTCACTTCTCGCTTGGGCTCAGGAAAGCAAAAAAACTTCTACCGAACTGCACTGCAAGGAAGTTGATAGTATACTGGGGCTGATGGAAAATTTGAAGTCAATAGCAGGGGCTAAGGGCGAGGAGAGAAGGTAGAAGTTGAGAAAGGAGATGACGCGCCTAGCGAGTAATGAGCCTGGGAGGGAAAGCCCCCCCCCCCCCATATTATATTATGTTACTGTAAAAACCCCGAAGTGTGGTAAATGTCAGGACTTAACCGGTAAATCCTAGGATTTACCAAGAGCACTGGTTAAAGTCCGAAATCTAGATGAAATTCGAGCTTTTACCGCTTGGCAGTTAGTCAATCCCCGAATTTACCGTCTAGCTTGGTAAACGTCCGAAAAACATTAAATAAATGTGAGATTTCGTACTTTTACCAATGCTGTTTTGATGTCCCAAGGATCATTGGTAAATGTCAAGTGAAGAGGAGTGGGGAGAGGGCTACTCCCCCCTACCTCATTTTCATGTCTCCTGATGAAGTGCCCGACGAAGAGATAAGCCTTCGCACCGCAGTTCGTCAACAGTCATTGGTTGGTGGACAGGGTTTCAAAAAATGCAACTGCTTAAAAAAATGTTCAAATAAAAAATGTTTGTGCAAGTTAGCTAATATGAAGTGCAATTCAAAGTGCCAGAATTCTCTCCCATGCTAAAACAAATAATAATAAAACTTATTCTAAAATTTTAATTTCAAATAACCTTTATTCCAACTTTTACGAACAGACGCTGGGAAATGTTAGGGTTTACCAAAATTTATTGGTAAAAGTCGGAAAAACGCATCCTGAATGAGATAATTCTAGCTTTTACCGAGCCTCTTGGAAAATCCTAAGATTTACTTGCTAAAGTCCGATTTGAAAGATAAAATAGGACATTTACCAACGCTTCTGTTAATTCTAAGATTTACCGGTAAATCTTAGGATTTACCACACTTCGGAGTTTTACAGTAATATATATATATATATATATATATATATAATTTTGAACGGACCTCATTTTCATCATCTCCTAGGTACCCTGGGGGAGGGCTAAAATCGCCTCATGAATTCGACCTCAATAGCTGATTCCTCATAAAGGAAATCTGCTAAGAGTCCGTCAAACAGGTATTTCTATATCTGAGCGAGTAAGTAAAGACATAGTTGTTTGTGCAATTCGGTTTGACTGCATAATTTATCGTGTGATGTCGATGCACCTAAATTTATTCATACTAGTTTTCATTATGTAAAAGTATATATAGTAATAACTGTAATTGACAAAAAAAAATTATATTGTTTACCCCATTTCAGATTCTACCACCGCTACCTAATTGGCGGAACTGGAATAGTGAGGGTTTAGAGGGGAGAATTATATACTTCAAACAGCGCCGGGCTGGCCAGGTCGGCAAACGCCGAGGGCCCATTGGCCTCAAATGAAAAATAAGAAAAAAAACCTAAATTTAAAAGAGGCATTCATTTTATTATTAATTAACACCCCAAATAATATTTATTTGCATATGTAAATACATCGCTGATACATATTTCGATTAGCAAATGTTATGATTGCACTTTGCATTTTATGCTATTCTTACTTTATTATTAAAAAATTGGTAATGTACTGTAAGGAACTAATATCCTGAATTATTATTACATGTAAATCTAGGTTTATTAATTTTTTTAATAGCCTATAATCCTACAATAATTATTTGTATGAATTATATATGCGCATTTCAAAGCTTATTATTTTATTATTTTCAATTATATTATTATTATTTATTAACGCCCACTTTTTTGCAACTCAGGCTAATTGGGACGAGTTATCTACAGGTTACAACCCTTTTCTAGCCAGGGTGGGACTTAGGATGTTATTTAATGAATTTCGTCACTAAATTATTTCCTTTGCCCAGGCGGGAATTGAACTCGCCACTCTAGGTTTACCTCTAGGTTATATATATATATATATATATATATATATATATATATATATATATATATACATATATATATATATATATATATATATATATATATATTTGTTAGTAAATAAAAAATTGTTTATATTATATTTGGTATCAAACGTTCCGCTAGGGGGGGGGCTAATTTTGTCCAGTGCTGAATACAAAACATTTCCTTTATTAAAAGGATCATAAAATGCTACAGAGCCTACTTTGTTAAACTATTGATAGTCTACAATTTTTGTTTTGTGCGTTTTAGCAGATTTCCTCGCGGATTTTGTTAACGGCTGAAATCGGAACAGTGGTAGGAGTTAGAGCGTGAATGTCGAAAATCTCCGTTATTAATCGTTGGGTCGAAAAATTGCATAAAACAATCTTATTGCAATTTTATTGTCCTATGAATTTTGTTATGTACGTATTTTCTGAATATGAACCGAGTTATTTGAACTTTTCAGACATGAATAAACCCCTCACTCTTGCTCTTGTCATACTAATAATAATCATTATTCCATTAACCACTTTTATTCGAAGCTTAAATACAAATTATTGTTTTGTGCAAATATTTTCTGTACGACGTCATTTTTAAAATTTTACGTTCTAATATACATGGTTTTTATTTCAAGTCAAACTCAATACTTCATCCTTTCATGAAAAGGTCAAGATCGTATTAGGTAATGGCTGAAATCGGGGAGGTGGAATAATTGAAAAATCTAAATATCTCGATTACATTGAGTTGGATTGGAAACGTTTATATAACCAATGTCTTTACAACTTTAATTTTCTACAATTGTTGTTAATTAAATATTTTCTTATCTCGAATATTAAACGAGGTATATGAATTTGTATCATTAGTTGTATTGTTAGCCGTTGGTTATAGAGTGATGGTAGAAGATTGTTGGGTGTCGGCTATAGTTTAGATTCTTAGTTCAAATACCAAATTTGATTGAATGTTCTAACAGTTTCGGGCACCATTGGTTCCCTTCTTCGGAGTTAACAAAGAACCAAACACAAAAGATGTAAACAAATTGGTGAAGAACTGTGAAAACATTATATTTTCTGTTATATGAACAATGGCCAGAAATATAAACAAATTATTTTTTTTTATAAAAAGTGACAGGTGACTAAAAAAAGGAGGGGGTGGATGTAAAGACTATATCAATAACAAAAATAAATAAATAAATTGAAAAATTAGATAAGGTGCACAACCAATTTACAATAGTGGAGGAGCAGGGAACACAAAGAACTGCACTCAGTGAAAACTACATTATGAATGAGGATAAGCAGAGGCAGGTAGGGATGGGAAGGGATAGGGGGAAAACCAAAAGGATGGAAGGTCAATGAGCCTGAAGTATTTTAAATATGTGTGCATATGTGGCAGATATTTTTTGTTTGTCTGTTTTGTAATTTATGGCATTGGGGGTCTATGTTAATGGGAAAGGTTACAGAAATAAGACGTTAATGGTGATTTTTTTAGTGTATCTACTAGTATGGAAGTGTTGTTGAAAGTGGATGTGAAGTGGAAGTGTCAAAGGCGTGGTTGTGTTGTGACGGCGTGTTTTGGGAGGGCGGAACTGTTTATTTCTTCCTTCGTAATGGCGCTGTTAATCACTATTCGATAAAATTCTATAAGTAACCAATTTTTGTTGTAATTCAATAGCGGACTGTATTTCGAACTGAAAATAATTACAAACATATGATATTTAAAAAAGAGATAATAATAATATTAAATTAAACAGAAGCTTGGACCGCTGATCCATCATAGTGTCGAACAGGCTCTTTTGTGTTGGTACAGTCTGTTTTTGAGGTGCTGTTTAGTCTCTCCAATGTATATTGCATTACAATTAGGTGTCGATTTTATTTATTTGAGAAGCCGCTACAATGGCGATTCATCTTTTGACATATTGAAATATAATTTTACAAAATTAGATAAATATTAAAAATTTTACAATGCTAAATGTTATAAATGTACAAAATAGACGAAAATGTACAAAATGGCGATTTTTAACATGCTAAAATATAATTTCACAAAATTAAATAAATATTAAAATTTTTACACAGCTAACATTTACAAATGTATAAAATGGACAAAACTAAATGTAAATTGTTACTATATTTACAACAAAAGGAAAAAATAAAACAAAATAAAAATAAAACAAACAAAAAACTAAAAGAAAAACTATAAATAGTTAAACTGGAAGAAGGCAAAACTTATATTCCACAGTGGTTGCTATATATAACTTTCATAATTATAGATAATAGCTTTTATATTTCATCAAATAATCCATTATTTCTCAAATACGTAAAAACATCATCTATAAATTGTAAAATTAAATTAGGTGTCGAGCATGGGACTTTGTATATGACGTTGGTGCTTTAGTCAGGGGGAAGCTTGGTGTAGAGGGATTTAAGTTTATTTTTTGTTTTGAGCCCTTAAGTTGATGGATGGAAATGTTTCTTTTATAGTTTTTTATTTGTTCTGTGACGTGTTTTTGGCATGTTACGGAACGAAAAATGGAAGTGACGTGTGTTTCTCATTTTATGTGTGTTGTGGGTTTGTTTTGGAAGTTTTTGATGAGACTGTTTACTAAGGCTGGTGGATATTGGTTTTTGGAGAGGATTTTAGATATCTTAATAATATTTTGGGGGTGGGATATGATGAGGACACTGTTTATAAGATTTTTTTGCCACATTTCGTTTTTAGTGGTAATGGTGTCCCGAGTGAAAATTTAAAAGCCGTCCTGAGTACGTAGGTTTTGTCTACCAGTCAGTAATAATGGTGGAATCCGGTTGTCTGATAAGTAATGATTGAAGAATTAAGAATCTAATCTGTAGCCGACACCCAACAATCCTCTACCATCGATGAAATTGTATGTGTTCAGCCTCAGTTGGCCCCATTTGTAATTCTGTGATTTTTACTTCAAGCAGCTGACTACATTTCAAATTCTCTTTACATAGGTTTCTTACTATGGGGAACAAATGTTGAGATGAGATGACCTGTGTTTCATACCAGCAAGAGCGAAATCTGCTTAGTTTACGAAGACAGACTTTTTAGCTGATTTCCTTTAGGGGAAATCAGCTATTGAGGTCGTACTCATGACGCAATTTGCGAAAATTTTCTTCAAATGTCCATCGATCCAACCTAGTAGATGACGAAAATGAAGTCCGTTCAATATTGTATATATATATATATATATATATATATATATGCGTGTGTGTGTGTGTGTGTGTGTGTGTGTTACCGCTCTAGCGGTCGCAATTTTTGTTTAATCGTTACGAAACTCGAAACTCTTAACTTAAAGGAAATCTGCTAATAAAATAAGACTCTTAGAATTTATAAATTTGGGGGCTCAGGTTAGCCATGCGAGTTAAAGCGTTGACCTTTATCTCACATGGTATACCTAGAGTGGCGAGTTCGATTCTCGCCTGGGCAAAGGGAATTATTTAGTGACGGAATTCATTAAATAACATCTTAAAATCCCACCCAGGCTAGAAAAGGATGGTAACCTGTAGATAACCCGTCCCGATTAGCCTAAGTTGCAAAAAGTGGACGTTACTAAATAACAAAAATAACAATAATATAAATGACAAAATGGTTAACGGGGGACCACTCATTATTTACAGATGAAATATTTACTGCTTCAAACCCGAGTATCGCTATTCGCTGTTATTGCTATCGCTTTAGGCTGTTCATACTTGACTGAGTTATCTTAGTCAGTCTGTTTCATTTTTTATCAGGAAATGAGTGATGGTTTATTATTAAACTGCTTAAGCAGTTATCTTTGCAAAGTTAATGTGTCAGACGACAGCCTGGGGCGACCGCTTTATGCAGTTACTCCGCGACATCGTCCAGTTTTGGGATAACTATAATTTATAATTACATTTTGTCGTTCAAATAAATTCTTGAAGTGTTATTTTAAATAATAAAGTTTTTGTTTTTTTAATATGATTTAATGATTAATGGGTGGTCTCCCGATAATCTAAAAGTACCCAAAATATATTATCTTATAAGCATTTCAATAAATAGCGAGCATAAAACTAAATGAGTTCATGTTCCCCGGGCGGGAATTCAATCCACGCCAACATTTACTAAGTGTATAAAGACCAACGCTTTAACACACATGGATACCCGCTGTCCACCTTTTAGCAGATTTCCCTTAAGGAAAATCAGCTATTGAGGTTGTACTCATGACGCGATTTTCGAAAAAAAATTCTTCAAATGTCCATCCATCCTACCCAGTAGATGAAGAAAATGAGGTCAGTTCAAAATTATATATATATTTGTCAGTTACCGCTCTAGCGGTCGCAATTTTTGTTCAATCGTTACGAAACTCGATATATAAGTGTTTCATGTAAAAAGAAAGATCAAGGTCGTTAACTGCTGAAATCGGAGTAGGGAGAGGGGAGGGGGAGGAATTTCGAAAATTCCTAATATCTCCGTTATCATGCGTCGGATCGAAAAATTGTATAGAACCAACCTTATTGCGAATTTAGTGTTGTATAAATGTTGTTTTGTACATTTTTTCATTATCTTTGATATTAACCGAGATATTTGCGTTTTTTGATTTTCGGACTTCAGTAAACACCCACTCCTATTCATGCCATATCAACAATAAGCTGTTATATAATGAAGGACTCTATTCGAAGCCTAAACAACGAATATTGTTCTCATTCAACTCTTACGTCATGAGGTAAATGCAAATACTTGACGCACGTGGGAAACCTGCTTAGTCAACGCAGCCCCAGGAAATTTTATTTTATTCCGAAACATTTTTGATATTATTAGCCTTGTGCGTCGATGAGGCACTAATTCCTTTAATTTATTTATACTAGTACACTTCGGGCCAAGGAGGGCATCCATTATTGACAATAGTATTATGTATACTGGCGAAATCAATTCAATACTTGAAATGTTAATTGTAATCGTTTATCTGACTGATTCCTTGCTCTGGAATGGTTGAATCTTTTCTTCATTAGAATCCTAAATTTACAAATTATTATTTTTTTGTTAAATGAATTGAGAACATATTATGTTTTTTTTTGTATGGTTTGCATTGATAATTAAATTTTCTATTTATAAAAATATATATTTTGGGGGAGGGAATCGTTTTGTTATTTTAACTGATAAAGAAAAGAATTTATGATTCAAGTTAATATGTAAAGTGTTTATAAATTGTTTTTTATAAATAAAATTGAAAGTTTTAAATAAATATGTTCCGAAATTTTCATTTTATATTTATGCATGTGGAATTTGTGGTTTAAATTAAAAGGGTTAACAATTTGATTGTAGCAAATAAAAGAATTATCGAAGACGAAAATATGAGGGTGAATCGATAGTTGGTGTTCGAGTTGCGAGGGGAGTGGAGGGGGGTGAGCCGCGCGCATGCGCCTTTAGTAAGGCCTGCCGCAGTTCCTTCGGCAAGCTATTGGTTAAAAACTGGGGGTTTCAGCGATTCTTTGGCTAAAATGGTTACGATTTCAACGTCTAGAATTGGAAACTAATGCGTGAGTATTGCCCTAGGCCATCCATTTATCATTTTAGCAAGTGACCAAGGCCGCTGGCCGTCTTAAATAGCTATATTCCATTGTTAGGAGCTAGAGTTATTCACTCTCCATTGTTTATTTATGAATTTTTCCTCATTTACTTGCAATTCTCTCTGCACGGCCGGTGTTATATAGCGTTGGCATGCATCTTTAAGCGATACGGCATTTTATATTTCATCCTTTATATTATTTGAGCTCAAATTGAGCACTTAAGGCAGGGGAGTAGCAAAAGTGATTTTTTTTCCCTCTTGCCTCAAGGTTGTTATTAAACATTGTTATTCTTTAAATGTGTGTTATATATTTCTACTTGGTTTTGCATTTTTTTTTTCAATCTTTTGCTTTTTAGTATTTTTTTATAATTAATTATTATCTATTACCTTACCGAGGGACTTTATTCAGCTATAATTCCACAGTTTGAGTGTTAATTTTTCATTTCTATTTGTTCTATATTTTATTATTTACTCGAAATCAATTTTTATTTACTTAAAAGTGGCATTTTCCGTCGATTTGTGCATTATTTGTTATAGCGATCATCTAATATTTATCCTTAACTGTCCCACCCTCAGAGTGTTCAATTTCCCCCTTGTGTGAACTCAAGAGTTTCTTCTTGATATGGAGAATTTTTTTTTAATAATTATTTTCACTGCCATAATTTTTTTTATGCGATTTATATATGTATATACCGCCTGCGGTTTAGATTCCACCACATGCACTCTTCTGTTTATTTTTTTATTTGAGACTTATTTACAGTATCCGTGTATTTTGAATATTTTCACTGTTATTGAATATATTTAATTATATTGTGATTTAGGAAATTTAAAATTTATCAAACTTACATAATTAACCGCTTGGCTAACTTTCTTCTTTATATACTGTAGGTTTCTCACATTTTTTGTCTTAAAAATTAATTTTGAATATGTCCACAGTTCATTTATTGGAATTTTAAAATAATAAAAAATATTTGCCGAGTGATAAGCATTAGCTCGTGTATGAATTTTTTTTTGTCTTCCGCAAATTTCTATATATTTGTTACCCTTTTCTTTTTTTTCTCTATGCGCAGTCCTAGATCATATTGCACCGTAATAAGAAGTAATTATGTAACACCTCTGTGTATTAGGTATGGCTAAATAATCAAGAAAAGTCAGACAATAGCCTCGAGGCATAGGTTTTGTTGCATTTGCACTGATATGAATTAAAAATCCCAGTCCTTATCTGTTGAGACCTCTCGAAAAATTGCAACATACTGAATAATCGGATTTTAAAAATTAATTTCACTTCCTTTTATTTATAGTATTATGCCGATGTGCTTCGCATTGATTTAGCTTTAATAATAGATGAGGGAAAGGGTGTGGAACTCGATTTGATGAATTGAACAAAGGAACTAGAGATATTAAAATACATAAGAATGAATAAAACATGAAAAAATATTGATATAAATGGAATAACGAAAAATTATATAATAAAAAATTGATTTTTATTCCATAAAGGTGAAAATATTTGAATTTCTATCAAATGAAAAGCATGGACTAGTTATAATTAAAAATATTTGATGTGGGCACCTCATGACTTCCTTGTACCCTTATTAAACTTTATAAAAAAAATGTTTTGGGTCTTCGTTTAACATAATTCCATTTGAAAGTTATCATATCTCTCTTCAAATACATCAGATCAAAAAATGACAAAGAACACAATTTATATATCTTTTTATGATAAACAAAAGTGGTTCAATACAGATTTTTGTTATACCTCTAATTCGGTTCAGAGAAATTCGCAACTGTTAATTTAATCTTCCCTTCCCCCTTAGTGGATTTTGATCAAAAAGGGAAGTGCTCAACTGTGCACTAGTCCTAAATGTGAAATTTCGACATTTTAAGGCCAGTCGTTTTTTAGTTATGCGAGATACGTACAGACAACACGCCAAAACTAGACAAAATGGGTTCGGGGAACGTCGATAACGATAATTCTGTTGAAATCTGAAAACCAGAAATTTTTGCAATTACAATACTGTCTTTACTTTGTACGAGGAAACAAAAATGCAGGCCTGCCTTGTGCTTCACTTTTATTTATTTAAATTATCATGTTAATCTGGTATAATCATCCCCTCCTCTTATCCCATCAAGTAAGATAAACCTACCGGCAAAAAGCTTTAGCGTTATAGGGAGACGACGTACCAAATTGTATCCCGCCTGTAAAAGAGTTTGATATGTGTGTTCAAGTGTTGGTCTCAATATTCTTGGCTCTCTCGATATTGGCAGGAGACTGCTGATATTTTTCCCCTCTCCTCCCACCCTCATGCTTAATGTATTAAATCTCTCAATTTTTAATATGCCAACTTCTGACTAAATGTGTAGTACGAGCTATTCAACTTATGTTCAATAGATCAACTCAAAATTGATTATATATTCTCTGATATCCCAGAATCTGGTGCTCTGTCGTCGTATTTTCCATGATTGGTTCTTCTTTGGCATCGGTCTACAAGTCTTAAGCCTCTAAGTTCGTTTTTATGAACTTTACTACGCGTAATATAGTGTTAACGAATTGAATTTGTTGTTAATTTAACATATATTGTTTGGAGTTTTCCTTCATAGTTTCTATGAAAGGGGAGTATTTATGGAGTATAAAATATTGTGTCATGTGCGTCACACATTAGGTAAATTTTGTGCCCTGTGTATAATGTTGCCTCACTTCTTAACATTAATAGTTTTGCTCTATATGGCCCCATAGTATTTTATATATTTTTCAATCTGATTTTGTAGATTCCGCTCTAATATGATGTAAAAGAAAACAAAAACCTATATATTTTTAACTGTGATACATAAACATTGTGTTTGTAATTGTTCGGAAGTGCAGTTTCCCCATGGAGGGAAGGGAAAGATTCCTATGTTGTAAAAGTATTATTCATATATAAGCATATATTCGCAAAAGATTGAGAGCCCGTATTCTTACTATACCCTCTTTGAAAAGAAATCCAGATGTTTTCCACGTAACATGAAACAGAATGTTGTGCCAGGAGTACACCTCCTCTCTCTCATTGAAAAATCCAAGCTATGCTGAAACTAGCCAAAACGAATGGATAATTCCATTGAAATCTGAAAAATAAATTTTTTTGCAATTACAATACTTTCATTGCTTCGTACAAGAAACTAAAACTAGTTCTGGGATAGGACAGAAGGTCTATTAATTTTTATTTTTATAGATTGTGATTGTCTCAAATCCTTTAACATTTAGGACACTGAAGTTTGAAATAAAAGAATGTATTGGCTACAAAAAGTACTCAAATAGGTGACTTTATTTAAGTGCTGACTGTTTCCGACACTGTTGGTATCCATGCTGTTTACATAGCTGAGAAAAAACAACAACACAAAAACAAACGCTTCACAGAAGTAAAAATAGGCAGTTCTGCCCTCACAAAACACGCTGTCACCAACAACGACACTTGATTTCAACAATACTTCTACATTAGGTATACAAAAAAAACCATTGCGCCTCATTTCTGAAATATTCCCCATCAACAGTATCAATTATAGAGCAGACAGATCAATCTTAATAGTATCAATTATAAAACAGACAACACAAATAATATCTTCCACATTTTTAAAATATTTCAGGCTCATTAATCACCATTCTGTTTTGGGGTTTTCCCCAAATCCACTCCTACCTACCCTTGCTCTCTCCTCACTGTTCGTTATTTTCCTCTGCTCCTCCCCTACAACATTCTTGGTATGTAACATATTTATTAATTGTATTATAGATTTTTTACTCGTATCCCGTTGCGTTACATTACCCTGCACAAGTCCAAAACAGTTTGTGTTATTCCACACAATTTTAACATGTTTTGGTTTACTATTCTTCACTTGAGACTTTTTCAGTTTTAAAAATAAGTTATTGATATACTATGTTCACAAAGTCCTTACACTGTTCTTTCATTCAATATAGCTCTGAAGAAGGATGCCAACAGTGGCCGGAACTGTCAGCACTTAAATACACTCACCTATTTGACAGATTGAGTACTTTTGGTATCCGATACCCAACCACTCTTTATTATATTATTATAGTCTTCCATATTAGAAGACAACGGAATTTCACTTGGGTCAAGTTGTTTTTACACTTCCAAGAAATAAAAGTTCCCAAAAGCAATGGAGTTAGTTTGTTAATTTCATCAAATCTGCTTCGTTGTTAGAAAGTTAACAATAGTATCAAATAATAAAGAAAGTCGAAACAGTTTGTCAAATTATAACAATAAAAAGAAGAACACCGGATGTATGGCAGCTCTATGTTAATAGTAGTTATTTATAAGAGTGCAAAGGATACATTTAATGCAACTTCTTTACTTCTTTGCAATGCAGTTCCAATGGTAGTAATTTAGTTAGATATTGTGATAATTATATTTAGCAAAGAAACGCCTATTTTGTATTTCTGTTTATTCTTTCTTTCACAGTAATTCATTCCCAACATTTGAGAACTGGTCAATGAATTTTATAAATTTCGGATGAAACAAATTGTAAAGGAGATAATCCACTAAAAAAATTTATTATCAAGATAACAATATATACAACAATATATATATATATATATATATATATATATATATATATATATATATATATATATATATATTGAAAATTGCTAAGTGGCATTTGTATGTGATTTCAAAAAGTATTTTAATTATTTCAAAAATCTTATTGAAAACTTTTACCAAATATATGTGCCTGCTGTAGACTTGAAAATTACTACTTTTGAAATACTCAAATAAAATTATTTTTCATTATGATTTCAGTTGCTGAAAAAAATAAATTTGTGAAATCCTACAGATTCATCATTATACATATATAATGATAAGAGAGGTAATTAAAGTGTTTTATACTTATTTTATTATTATTGTTACAATTTCTTGTTTTCGAATTAATTGCAAACTTAAAATAATAATAATAAAGAGAAGATGACTTTCATCCTATCAAAGGGGTTTCATGATATTCCATTACAGTCACAGGGGTGTGGATTATATTTCTAAGTTCAACCTTAAATGTGAAATCCATTATTGTAATGATTTAACTTAGAGCCTGATGCTGAACTAATGTCAGAGTTCTAGCGAAAGTATCTGCATCACAAGAACACAACACGAACAAAATGTCTTAAGGATAGAAAATTAAACGTTCAATTGTACAAAGCTCATAACGGTTTGAATGGAAGTAATTTTTAACTGCTTTTGTCTTCTTTAATTCATGTTTTTTTTTTCTTAGTGCTAATATTTTTGACCTTAAGTGTTTTCTCTTCCAGTTAAAAAAAATCATACTTACTATGGACCGATTTTTTGGAATTTTAAAGTCATTGGCCTGAATGATAATGATAGGCAAGGTGAGAACAATCTTCTATATTCTTTATCTTTTTTATGGTAACTCACACTCAAATTCAGAAATAGAAATTAGTTTAATGCGGAATATAAGAAAAATAGCTGTATTCAGCTCATGCCAGTAGTAATTACAGGCCAGAATATGTGTCCCACAACTGATTCTACCTTCTGAAGCTATTTTAAAAATACCTTTAGTTAAAATTATATATATATATATATATATATATATATACAAGGTGTCCCAAGTTCCCGTGCCATCTCCCTTAAAATCTCCAGTTATTTTAATAAAAAGCTGAGACTTGGTGCGCCATTGGGACCCCTGAAGAATCCTTTCAGTCCATATTCAAACTCGTAACCTTCTCCAGTACTTCACCAACATTTATAACTTTAGAATTTCCAGTGGAATTATAGCGGATCCTGGTAGAAAATCAAATTCTAAAATGAGTTTATATCAGTGAATTTTTCTATTTGACGCACCCTTTAGCCGTAAAATGCACAAATATTTATTTCGGAAACTACACATTTTATAGAAAATTGCTGCGACATAGAAGTTGTAATAAACCAAATTATCTTTGAAACAAGTCTACGGGGAAAGGAGTAGATTCTGAAATTAAAAGAAAAAAAGTATTTACAACGAAATAACGCAAAAGTATTTTTGAATGAATCCAAAAAAATGTTTATTTCAAAAAGCATTCTTACAATTAATTTATTTTAAACTAATTACTTGGTAGTTATTTGTAAAAGGAATACATTCCCCATCCTGCATAGTTTCATGTATAAAAACGGTGCAGTATCTTCCAGGAAGAATCATCGACCCACATGTTTTTGCTGAATCATTAAATGGTACAGCCTTCAACCGCTTCCTAAATGAGCTTCTAAATTAAATAGAAGACATACCACTGATGCAAAGAAAATTAACTGTGGCTGCAGCTTGATAGATGTCCTTCCTTCCTACTTCTCAATCGCTACTCGATGAAAAATAGGTGAAATCTTTCCCCAACACAGTATCTGTTGCAGCTTGCACATTGAGTTATCACCCAGGTCACCCGATCTGAGAGTAATGGATTATTTTTTATGGGGGAGGGTCAAAAGACATCTCTACCAGAATAGGTCGCTGAATATTGAAGACATGAAAAATAAAATCAGATTGACGCAAAATTCAATTTCATTAGCAGAAATACACAGTGTCAAAATGCATTTCAGCTACTGTCTCTTGAAGTGAATAAATGAGGACCGAAGCGTTATTGAACATTTGTACATACTAGCTGTAAGTATTGTGTTGCAAGGAAATAAAATGGTTTCTGTTTTTTTTACATGAAACTATGCAGGTGGAAGATGTATTCCTTTTAAAAATAACTACAATGTAATTATTTTAAAATAAATTAATTCTAAGAACATATTTTGTTATGTTGATGTTCTTTGAAGTAAACATTTTTTTGGATTCAATCAAGAATACTTTTGAGTTATTTCGTTTTAAATACTTCTTTTTAATTTCAGAATCCATTCCTTTTCCCGTAGACATGTTTCAAAGATAATTTTGTTGATTACAACTTTTATGTCGCAGCATTTTTCAATAAAATGTACCGTTTCTGAAATAAATATTTGTGAATTTTACGGTTAAAGGATGCATCAAATCGAAAAATTCACCGATACAGCTAAAATACCAAATATTGTTTTCAAGAGACCATTATTATGCCAACTTCATGCCAATTCATTGTGTGGTAGCGTCATCAACTAAGATTTTACGTTTCTATCTGGGAAATGTTTATTTGATCTGTGCCATACTTGATATTTAACTGTTTCAGTCAACTCTAAAGATCATATTTGTTATTGACTGAAATTGGGCCTGGTATAGGGGAGGATTTAGAAGGGGAAATTTGAAAATTCTAAATATTTCCGTTATTATGAGTTAGAATGTGAAGTGTTTCCAAACCGGTCTTGTTAAACTATTGTTGTTCTACAATTGTTCTATGCATTTGTCATAACTCAAATATTAGTCGAGTTATCCATACTTTCTTGTTTTCAGACTACATTAAACCCATATCTTCATTAATTTTATTTCTTTTTTTACTTTTCAGAATTACCTGTAAAATGAAATTCGCCAAGCAGGATGTAAGTGATAGGGATAGCAAATCATCTGATAGTGATTTTGATGAGGATGATGACCCTGATAAAATTGAAGTACCTGGTAAATTTGAATGATTAATATGAATTAATAGAACTACTAATTAATTAAGCATTAATGTTTACTAATAAGATTCCCTGAAACTTGAGAAACACTTATGTGACCTTTAGAGTCAAAGTAAACATGTTTCAAATTAAATTTTTCTTCTTTAAATCTGGAAGATCAAGTAATCATGACTCAGTGTGAAGATAGGTTAGGAAATATGATAAAATCGTTTTTAGTGTTTAGTTATACGTTTTATTTATTTTTAAATTATTAATATTATTTGGAAAAATATTTAAAAAGACTTTGGTAGGTCGTTTTTTTTCTTCCTCTAAAGGTATCATGTAGAAACATTACATTTTTACAATATATAGAAATAAACATTTAATTTACTATTTTATTGGAAACATAACTACTTATAGGCACCACAGCACTTGCAGGACCTGGGTATCTCCGACAATTTAATCTATTCTCTTGGTCGACAGTAGGCTCCTCCAATTTTAGACCTCAACCTGTCTTAATTCCTCCTTCAGGTCATCCAACCACCTCTGATTGGGACTGCCTCTTCTCCCTCCACCTGGTGTAGTATATAACATACAGGGTAGCCTTCTAATTTTCATCCTATTAACATACCCTAACCATTACAAATTGTCTTTCTTAACCCTTTAACTGCATGGCTGGGAGTGGAGGGTGAATGATGTGGAGCGCCGGCCCTCCCAAGGTGAACTACCCCTCTCTGGGCGGGATTGCCGGCCATCCCAATAGTCCCTTTACCGCTCATTTCTTCATTGTTTCTCTTGTCCTCCTGGAATATTTTAAGTTCATTTCCCATTGCATTCTGAATTCTATGCTTCCAAGGGCATATCTCTTGTAATTCATTGCAAAATAAATATTTATGGACTTATAAATTAATGGTACTTTACAAGGAAAAATCACTCAGAAGACATGCAAGCACTAGGAGAGACATAAAGACTGTTTACCCAGCAAGGGACAGCACAAAGCTGTCAACTAAATTGATGAGGGTAGGGTACCGCCTCCCAACCCGCCAGACCCGTAGGGGGCCAGTGAAAATGTCATGTTTACGTGATCTACCGGGCCCATAGGTAGTTAATAGTTCCCCTCTCTGTCAACAGATGCCCCTCTATCATACCATTAAAGTGGTTTTGCGCGGTTATACAGAGAACGACCGAAGCCACTATTGTGGCACGGAGCATGAGGGGCCTGGCCCTCTCTGAGCCACAATAGTGGCTTCGAACATTCCGAGAGGGAATGGCTCAAGCCATTATTGTGGCCTGGAGTAGTTAAAGGGTTAATAGTGCAGTTGATATCTTGCTCACTGGACAACTCTTTCAATTCAGCATTTCTTCTGATCTCGATAATATGATGCTCACTCAATATATATGCATACATAAAAATATATACATATTTCAGTCTCAGGACTCTTCTCATCTTGACCAGTAGGTCCTTCAGCTTTCCTTGGTGTTCGTCCTTTTTCACTGCAACTCATGGTCTTATAATTGTTTTGTGTATATGCACCTGGTAGACTGTTAAAGTGGAGAGAGTTACAGGGCATAGAAGCATCTGCTCCCTGCAGTCATTAGTACGTTTTTATCTGTCTCCACACTATAATATAACTATCCCTTCCAGGTACTTGAAGGCATTGCAACTAGGAAACAATAACTCCCCCAATGTGGAGGAAAATGATGACTATAAATTATATTTCTATTTCATAGCAGATTTCCTTTTTTGGAAATGAGCCATTGAGGTTGTACTCAAGATAATTTCTGAAAAAAAATTTCAAACTCATAAATTAACGGATATATTTGGATTTTTCAGTTTTTGCCTTAAGTAAATTCTCATCTTACTCACCTCAAATTAAAAATAAGTCAGAAAGTATTATTCAAAGCTTTTTGGACTGGACAGTCGAATGTGTTATTGCTACCTGTGTTTAGCCCAAGCAGTTCAATTTGATGTAGAAATTAGAAGGCTATTGAGGTACTTCATGGGTAACACAATACTCAGATATTAAAACCAATGAGAGAGAAGGTTGAACAATATACTTATGGATTAATATCCTTCTAAACTATTTTGTTCTTTTAGCATTTTGTGTAGATCCTTGACCAGTAATTGTTATGATCACATTTCCAAGGTAACTCATTAGGGAAAATACGAATTAAGAGTTGTATATTTTCATTTCCAAACTAAAACTTGCATTACAGGTGGAGGAAAGGACCTTGCCACAGCTTATACCATTGTTCCACAAGAGGAAAGGCAAATCAAAAAAGAAAATAATGTTAACAACTCGCAAAATGTGAAAGAAGAAGAAACAAAAATGCAGAAGAGGGCTGGTAAGAATTACTATTCTTTATTTATATTTTTCACTTTTAGTTAGGGGCATATTTTGTTTTTGATTATGATTCCCAAAGAACTTTCTATACTTTGTTCAGTGAACTATTTAAACATCCAGTGTCCTTTTTTTCAACATTTTAAGTATACATACATATCCATCATATTATGAAGTAATAGAAAAATATTATCTATTTATGCATTAGTCAAAATAAATGGTAGAATACATCTTTGATATTAGTTAACAACTTCAGTAGCAAAAAGATTAATACTGGAGCTTCATTTTGAATTATTTATACTAATATGACAATTACAGTGTGCCAATAAATCTTTCTGGTTAAACTTGGTATTCCTGTTCTTATCTATTTGTTCATTTATATCCATATAACATTCAGAAATTGGCCAGGTTGACTTGAAAATATGTATATTTATATGCCTACTGTATGAGATTAGTAATGACATATCTTTCTAACATACAGTAGCTCACAGTGAAAAGGATACACCTACTATATTTCTATAAATATGTCAAAAATAACTTATTGCACTTATTTTTATATAACGTATAAGTGTATACGGCATGAGAATACATTCTTGATTACAGATTAACTTGCCTAGCTCTCTAACATTAGCAAGGAATAAATAAGCTACATAAAAGGATTACAAACCTTTGACCTATCTCACAGTGAAAATGATACACCACTCATGTTGCCTTTCATCCGTTTTAGTTCTATCCAGGCGTTCAGTGTCTTCTGTGCTATCAGTCTCTAAGACAATTTTACTATATTATTTCGTGATTGTTTTTGTTTTATTATAATGGGTCGGCACACAACGGTAAGAGAATGAGAACTAATTATACAACAGTTCAACAGAGGAAAATTGTATCGAGAAATTGGCGAACTTTTTCAGAAAACTCATACAACAGTACAACACATTGTAGAAAGATATAGAAGGGAAAATAGGCTTATTGATAAGAAGAGGAAAAGCCCCAAAAAGATACTTTCCGATGCTGACGAAAGGTGGATTCTGAGGTACGTAAAAAAAAAACCCAAGAACGAGTGCACCAAAAATTGCAAGTGAAGTGGAAAATTATTTAAAGAAGATTGTTAGTGCGGAAACTGGGCGTTGTGTCCTAAGGAAACACAATTTTCATGGAAGAGTTGCTAGGAAAAAGCCGTTCATTAGTAAAAAAAAATCAAAAAGACCGGCTATATTTTCCTAATGAGCACATTTCCAAAGATTTTGACTTTTGGAAAAAGTTTATTTTTGCTGATGAAAGCAAATTTAACATTTTTGGGTCGGATGGATGTGGATACGTTTGGAGAAAATCTGGAGAAGCATTTTCCAAGCAAAATCTCTTACCGACTGTGAAACATGGAGGTGGGAGTGTGATGGTGTGGGGATGCATGGCAGCCTCTGGTGTGGGAAGTCTGCATTTTATAGAAGGTATAATGGATAAACATTTATATGTGGACATATTAAGGCAAAATCTGAAGGTAAGTGCTGAAAAACTTGGATTAAAAGATATTTTTACTTTTTACCAAGATAATGACCATTCTTCGTTGATAGTGAAAGAATGGCTTACATTTAACTGTCCCAAACTTATAAAGTCACCTGCGCAGTCATCAGATTTAAATGTCATTGAACATTTGTGGGCAAAGTTGGAGACAGAAATTCGAAAACATAATATTACAAACAAAGAAAATCTAAAAAAGGCACTCTTGGAAGAATGGGAGAAAATTACCCCAGATTTTACCCAAAAACTCGTGGAATCTATCCCAAACCGCTTAAGAGAAGTAATCAACAACAAAGGACTTCCAACAAGATATTAAAGTTATATAAAATTACTTTTAATTTGAATTTTTTGTTATTTTTATGCTCAGGCATTATTAATTATTAGGAAATAATAATAAGAGATATTTATTTTTTTCTAGATAAAATTGTGTAATATTTTTGGGAGAACCTTTTTTAAAAAAATATGTTATTGTACATAATAAATAACATTTTGTGAAATTTGTATGGTGTATCATTTTCACTGTGAGCTACTGTATAAAGCTAATCCTGAAAATATGCTGCATACTACTAGGTGCTACATTCTTTCTTAATTATGTATTTCCAGTATTATATAATGAAATGATCAAAGGAGTTCTTTGGTCTTAAACACAATATAAAAATTCAGTATTATTTTTCAGTAGGACACCAATACTTACTAATCTCTGTATAACAGCCCTAATCCTGGCTGGCTCTTTACTAAACATTTGTTCATGAGTTACTGCAATGTAAATTTTTTCACCTGACAAAGTAAAAGAAAAGTTTTGAAATTTCTAAGTCATTGTATGTCAGGCTTCGATTTTTTAATAATTTTTGATTGAATGTATGTTCTGATTTGAAAGTAATAAATTCATATTACTTCTTAGCTCTCACTACAGTTTTATTATACATATTTGTATGTGTGTGTGCGCGGGTGTGTGTGCGTGCGCGTGTGCGTATATATATATATATATATATATATATATATATATAAGTAAATAAATTTATTTTTTAGTTCTTGATCTCTGAAAAGCTTATTCTGTTTTGTATATATCTATAATCACCCTCTCCTTCATTTTTCTGTACAGGTTATTTTACTGAAATATAAATTCCTTCCCTAAATAGTAAAAATTGATAATTTAAGTAATCAGTATAATCAATTTATTATTGTAGAACGAAAAAAAGGCTCTTTCATTAAACATCTGACCTCTAGGTTTTTTTTTTTTCCTTCCCCCTTTCAGGTTCAGATAATATGAAAAATAAAATACCTGCTGGTCTTGTTATGAAAGATGTTTCTCCAGGGTATGAAATGATTAGAACAGGTGCATCATACAATCCTTTACAATCAACTGCCAATATGCTAGGTGCCTTGGGCTTTCCACCAACAATGGGTTTTAATGCAATGCCTTCTTTACCACCACAGTTCCTTCAACAGAGTAAGTACATAGATGTAAATACTTTTCACAGCTAATTAAGTTCTTAACAACTGATTTTGCAAAGAAACTCCCCCATTACCAAACAAGGAAAACCTGTGATTAGTCCTGCATTCTGTTTATAAACTTAATTCTTTTACAAGTTCCTATCAAATCTATTGGGGTGCAGTAGTGCTCAAAGAGAAACTAAGTAATATATGCCTTAAACTTTAATTTCGAGGAGTAATGTACTCTCACAACCCTATATTTTGGTTGTACAATTTTGCTATTTAACAAATAAGACTTTACTACTTCCGTGAAGTATTTTTTATACAAACTCTTAAATTGGACAAAGTTATGGACAAATAGATCAACCACAATTTAAAAAAAAAAAAAAAAAAGAAAAGTTATTTTACAATATTTTCTAAAGTGATTATTTTTGTTGTTGTTTAAATGTTTTCTGTAGCCGTGTGGAAATGGTTATACTTATTGTGAGAACTCTTGATAGAATTTCTGGGAATACAATTATTTTGCTCAAGCTTCTAAATTTTACTTCTTAAGATATAATATGTCTAGTGGATATGATAGTTTATTTGACTAAAAATATTAAATTAATTAATTTTTTGTTATTAAATTTTAGGTTTAGAAATGGCCGGATTCACAGGAGGTTTGGCAGACCCATCGTTGCTTTACTCTAATATGGGAGGACTTAATCCTTTGATGCTTCAAGGAAATGGAAGTTTTATGAGTCACTTTCTTTCTCAGAAAGCTGCTGCATTTCATCCTAACCAACAGAATTGGAATGCCCTAAATAATAAAGCTTTATCTCAAATATGGATGAACACTGACTTTAAAGTAAATACGAATTAATTAATGTTTTCTATTTTTAATCTATTTGTAATGATTAGATAACATTTTTCTCTACTGTTCCTTTTAAATACTAACTAGGTTTTATCCAATAAAAATATACTATTTTTTTAAGAGCTACTTATCATTTTATAATGCTTGCTATTGTATTATCTATAATTCAAAGTTTTTTACCTAAGTCACCTCTTTAGAGGTTTAGCAAAAAGGTTGGTAACTTTGAAAAATTGTAATGGTACTTACAAACTAATGTCCAAAATGTTTTACTAAACTGAGTTGAGATGCTTGGACCATGTGAACCTAATTCAGGATAGGATACGCAGTAGCTATATATTCAAAGAAAAGAAAACCTGAAAAAAATTGTAATGATAAGGCAAGGTGGTCTGAAAAAATGGCAAATAACTAATTGCAGAACTAGTTTTAAATGTCAAGACCATCCTGAACTGTTGAATTTAAATTGAACTAAAACTTATTATAGTGACCTATGATACATTGTCATTAAAAGCTTTCGTAGATAGTGGTTTCATTCTATCCTGTGTACAAATTAATTACAAAGTGTAGAGAGAGAGAGTGACAGTTGATGGACTATAATTGGTGAGGAATCCTTTATATAAATTAATTACTAAAAGTAGGGAGAGAGTTACAATTGATGGACTATTAACAGGTATGGGCAACCTTTGACATGTTGTGGGCCAAACTTTAGTGTGCAAATACGACCATGGGCCGCTTTAATGTATACATTTCAGTGATATTTTGCTAATTTAAAGTATTAAAAAAAATAAAAATAATTTTTAACATTCTTACAATAATATGATTTTGCAGTTCTGAAAAGGAAAATATGTAAAGTAATTATGCTTTAGAACACTCAAACCCTATAAATTGTTTGTTCTGTTCAGAAGGTAGAATTTTGCTTTGAAAAGTGAAATCCCTGCCTGACCTTCAGTTGTTGATTGCCAAATTGAAGCTTGTTTCACAAATTATGTCATGTAACAAGGCATGATGTTTAAGATAACTCAATGTACCTCATAGAAGTAAACTAACTGAATAAACTATTTGAAATTTGCAAGGTATTTTACACAGAGAAATATATGGTTTTATAGTTGCATGAACAACAATTTTGGACCGTTGTTTTTGCTTGAGACTCTGTCACAAACTACATACCCATTTTACTGGAATAGCTGAGGATGCTCAGGAGTATCGGGGGTCCTTTGCCTTTGCTTGAGGACAGCTGAGTATGCTCAGGAGTATCGGGGGTCCTTTGCTTGAGGACAGCTGAGGATGCTCAGGAGTATCGGGGGTCCTTTGCTTGAGGACAGCTGAGTATGCTCAGGAGTATCGGGGGTCCTTTGCCTTTGCTTGAGGACAGCTGAGTATGCTCAGGAGTACCGGGGGTCCTTTGCTTGAGGACAGCTGAGGTTGCTCAGGAGTATCAGGGTCCTTTGCTTGAGGAGAGCTGAGTATGCTCAGGAGTATCGGGGGTCCTTTGCTTGAGGACAGCTGAGTATGCTCAGGAGTATCGGGGGTCCTTTGCTTGAGGACAGCTGAGTATGCTCAGGAGTATCGGGGGTCCTTTGCTTGAGGACAGCTGAGGATGCTCAGGAGTATCGGGGGTCCTTTGCTTGAGGACAGCTGAGTATGCTCAGGAGTATCGGGGGTCCTTTGCTTGAGGTAAGCTGAGTATGCTTGGTAAGTGGATCTGTTTGCGACAGGCATCGCATGAGTATACTGGGGGGGAATACCTGAGAGTTCTGGAGACACCCAAGTAGGCCGTTTTGTTCATGGTATCTGAGTATACTTGGAGAGAGCTTATTAGCCAAATATAACATCCAGAATACTTGTGATGATTCATAATCTACCTAGAGCACTCTATGTGTGCGTTGCTGAGTTAAAGTATTCCATTATATCTTACTTGATAGTGTTTACATTTACTTAAACAATTAGTCAGGCATCCTAGACACGAAGTTCACCTTTTCTTTCTTACCTTCATCTTTCCCATTGCAACTCTTTTTATCGAACTTATTTCTGGCTTACCAATATTGAAGTCATACTGTTTTTTACAATGTCTGGTTAGTCAAGGCAATGTGTGTGCTCAGAACAGGAGTTATGGAATGAGTTGGAGCAGCTCATAAATACAATTTAATAAATATTATTAATATAGTTAAATTGAATTATAATTCATCAATTCTGTGAGCATATAACACAATTGTATGTGACTTTTCCTGAAGAATAGGGAAGAGAGTGTTAGAATTTTGATATTGTAAGCTACACTCATTCGCCAATGTTCAGATATGACAATATTCTATAAGTCGTTTTCATTCAGGGTCTTCTCTTACACTTGTGTTTTACTTTTGGTCTCATTTTTAACTGTCGTGACATTCTTTTTTATTGTTATTTCAAATGTTCTCTGTTCTAATACTTCATCCTTTTCTCCATTCAGAAAGTACTGCTAATGGCATCCTTCTCAAAAATATATTCATTCTTCCTTTCTGTAATTGGGTTACCATAATTATTTACTACAAATTGGTCAATATTTGCTCCGAGATCACAATATCGATCATCATTCTGCATTTCTACTGGTGTCTCTTAGTTATTTAACTGATAAAGATGGCATATGCTGACACCACTGAGCATGCCCTCCTTACTGCTTATGTCGATTTACACATAACAAGTAAGGAAAGCAGGGAGTGCCAAAAAGTATCCAGGGTTGGAGGAGTCGAGTATTCAGCACTTTATGTACACAATGTATTTTTGTGAAGTGGAAATCTTCAAATTCATGGATATATGACAAAGAAGGTCTCTCCTCTTCTGAATGGAGTACAACAATAAAGATGAATAGGAACCTTGTGCCATTAGACTCTGTCCTAGGAATGGACTGCTCATTTCAACAGAGGCTCAGGTTGTCCTTAATCTAATATGGTAGACATAGAGTGGCGGGTTTGATTCCCGCACTGGGCAGTAGACATTTATTTAGTGACGGACTCTTTAAATAAATTCCTTGGTCCCACCCAAAAGGGTGGTTCCCTGTAGATAACCCGTCCCAATTAGCCAAAGTAGCATAAAGTGGACGTAAATAAATTAAATAAAATAGGAATGGACCGCTGCCGTCATTGCAGCGGGGCTGAAACTCTCCCGCATATTCTAGATTCCTGCCAATAGGGCAAAAAAATGCATGTTTGATGACATAGTAAAGTACGCTCTGAAATTGTACAACTTTTGACAACGTATCATCCAGAGTGGGAAATTGAAGAGGAAGTTGGTTGTAATATATTAGATGGATCCATCAGAATAGCTGATATTGTTGCCATATTAAGAAAAGAAAACAAAGGTATAATTATTGATTCAACTGTCCGATTTGAAACCATCATAAGAGGTAAATATAAAAAAAATAGGCATCTACACCCCCTGTTGTTCATATTTTAAAGAAAAATATATTATAGAAAATAGATCTTCAACTATTCTTGTGTACTTCCTGACTTTCCGTATTAGGCTATTTATAGAAATGACTTCTGCATAATTCCAGCTCTATCATTTATGTCTGTTATGAGAGATTTCACTAGATTTCGTTCAAGTTATCCTTTTGAGAACATTTACTGTAGTTTGACTGATAACGGTGCTCTATTAGCTGCCATTCTAGCTATTAGAGCACCTATTTTGATGATGGCTTAGAAATTTTTCGAAACTATAGAAAAAGGTTTTAGTTCCTCTATATGTTTATTGACTTTTGAAATGGACAACAATTCTGTTAAATTTACTGAGCCCTGGATCAGATGTCCGAGAAAGGTAGTTTTAATTTAACGAATGAATGACTTGATTTAATCCTTGACTAGATTTCTATCTGAACTGAAGCTACTGAACCATTATAAAGGATGGTTGACACCTTGCTACCAGCTTGACTTGTTTGCTTCGCCTCTCTCCAAACTTCTCTACTACCCTGTTCATTGAGAAGGAATATAGGTCTCCTGGTGATGAAGTTTTTGCTTTTTACCCTTGACCCTTGACCTGGAGTCATGCATCTGCTATACCTCTTACTCCCCCTGGAGTCTCTGTTTTTCTACCGTACCCATTGTGTCTCTGGTAGCCATCGTGTAGCTTCTGCTGCAGTATTAGTTGTGGCTCCCTTTCTTTTGAGATTTTCTTTTTGTCTCCTCGGAAATCATGCTACTTTGGCTTCTAACTGAGTTAATATCACCCCACGTCTGTTGGTTTATGCAATCTTTACCTCATCTCCCACACTGTAAACCATTTTTACTTGGAGATTGATGGTATGATTCTTAAAATTAAAAGTAATACACTAGATATCATGTTGGTTTAAGTACAAAAATCATAATTGGATCCATAAAAATTAACAGTGTTTATTTAGTGAGACACACAGACGTGGTTTCCAGAAAGATGTCTCCCCCTTTTTAATTTTTTCATTATTTGGGATAGAGAATTGATTCTAATGGCATTCTCTCTATTAAGTTAATATTGATCTATTTTGACTAGAAATACAATTTTTTTAACAACTTCTTTATTTCAAATAGGAACCCACATTTATTATTTCAATTTTATGAAAACTTTCATGAAGAATAGACCCCTCACTTGAAATTTTATGTAAAGTGAAACATACTTAATAATTATTCTAAAACAAGGTTTTTAGTGCCAACTTAATTACTCTACAAGTCCCTAAATCTCTGATTTTTTTAAAAAACATTTCTTGTAACACCCTCAAAAAATTATTTGTTAGAGTTTCCAGTGAAGGTTCTAGCTGATGGCTTTGAAATGTTATTGAAGGATCATTAAGAAATATTCTTAGACCCAGTAAAATGGATCCAGGAAAGTCTAGTTTTTGATACATCAGTGGGCAATTCAAGCCTTCTTTACTTATTAGCATTTAATTTTAATTAAGATGCTAAACATATTTTTGAACAGTTATATAATTACTGTATTGAACACTTACTTGTGTTTTGAATTATTGGCAGAGTTATTACTTCTAATCGAGCTCTGCATTATTATTCTTTATACCCTAAACCCCTCAATTAAGCCAAACTAAAGTTTCACTGTTTAAATTTTTTATGCATTTTAATTTGTATTTTTATTTATTTATTTAAGGAGAGGATATTTATTTATTTTTAATTTTTAGATGCCTATGACTACTGCAGAGGAAGAAGATAATGAAGATGAAGATATGGGTGTTGCAGAGACATATGCAGACTATATGCCCCCTAAATGTAAATTAATTTTATTGTAAACATTTTGTTGTTTATTTCAAACATCAGAATTTAAATCTGGCATAATTGGAATTATCAAATAAATACATTTTTATTAGTTACTTCTTGAGTGTTGCTTTAGTTTGCTAAACTGCATGTTGTATATACTAATTCACATGAGCCCTCTGAGATTTAAGAAACCCTTGACCACTAGAACTACCTGTAGTAAAGTTAATGATATTTGATTTTATTTTGATATTATTATTGATGGAATACATTTTCAGTATAACCCTTTGCATACCATGAACGTATATATTCTTTTAGGCTTTTATTGTCCCAAAGGCCATGAATGACATTTATAGTAATTATGCTTCTTAGTCGATTTACCTCTGTGGCCTTCACAGATAGCATGGGCATGATGTTTTTTCACCTTTTACCTTTAGAGCCGCCACCATTATTTCTCAGCCCTACAAATATATACCTTGGGCACTTTTCTTCTTAAAACTGCTATTATTAGTTTGGCCTGAATTAGCACCCATTTAAGCAATAGTTAAAATGGCAAATTGTTCAAATAAAATATTTAGGAGTGCAAAAGGCACCCTTAATTTTCCTAATGTCACAAAGTCAAAAGCTGAAAATTAAGTAAACCTGTTTCTATAAAACAAAAATAAAAATATTTGGCATATTTGAATTAAATTTAATAACTTTTAGTTTTTCAATATAATTTACATAAAACAACTGGTTATAAATATAGTGTAATAAAATACTGGTGCATAAAGGATGTTGAGTGGAGGGGAGATTGGCCGTTTGAAAGTGTGTGACAGGCATTAGAGCCAAGTCTCTAATGTGAATGCTGGCATCAAAAGGTATAAATACTATCTTTTAAAAATATATTTATTTAAAAAGCTATTCTTCTTTCATTTAATACAGTAATTACATTATTAATTAAAATGTAGCATTAATAATGTAGTATAAACTTGTTTTGAAATACTTAAAAAATAAGATTTAATGATAATTGTACCATATACAATTATATTTGTTTTATTATGGGGAGAAATTTGACATTCCTACTCATCTCCCTTTTTCTGAATTTGTTTTACCTTTTTATTGGTGTGGTATTTCCATTGATATATTCACTCTTTTTTTATTAACACAGTGATTGGTACAGAATTTAACAGACAATTAACACCATCCAATATATTGATATGCAATGAAATTACCCTTCATCAAAATACTTGAATAAACAGAAATATTTGTTGTGAAAATAAATAAAAAACTATTCACTATTTTTTTAAATTATTGCTGCAATGTCTTTGTATCAGTTTGAACAAAAAAATACTAGATGAAGTAGAAATGACCAAGTATAGTTTTTCAACTCGTCTTAATTGATATTTTGGTTGCGGCAATGTTGTATAGGGCTATAACTTGCTTAATTAGGTATATATAATACCAGGAAAACATGAATTTTCTAACACATTCTTGTTTTATTAACTCAAGTAACGGATAAAAAAAAACACCATACTCTTAACTTAAAACTGTCATATGCGGTCAACCGGACTCACTCCACAATTTTTTTTACTCCCAGTTTAAATGATCATTTGACAGTTTTGTCAAGTATCAGAAATCACATCTACATTTAATGCATTCATTCATACATACATTACATGTATGTGCATTCACTCATTATTCCTTTCATAGTCCTGATCATTAATAAATGCTGGAGAGTAGTTTGTACCATATGACTCGCACTCTCATTATTCTCCATAGAAATCAAGAGTTATTTAGTTTCATACTTTGAACAAAGAACTAAAAATAAAATTATGATCCAGCCTAAATTTTACAAGATTGAGAATATAATAACAATTCAGAGTGTATTTGATAATTCATTAAAAGTATCATTTAACTAGGAGGAAGCTTAGTCAGCCATAAGAATTTAGCCCTTTTGAAGAAAAAGCTTTAGATAAAAAATATGTTGAATTTATTATATACGCTGGAACTGGGTTTCAGGAAAATGGGTTGTAGCTATTTTTGGTTTATAAATTTTCTGTATGAACTCTAAAATTTAATGAATCTCACGAACATATAGCTATTGTCTATGATGTTAACGAAATATCATTTCTTTACTGCATGCAAATTGGTCATTTTAGAGTTACTGAAAACACATTATATTTACTTATTTCATTTTAAGATAATCAGTATGTGATTTAAATTTTTAATATCATACCAATCAACCCGGTTATACTAATTCTGCTTTTATATCATAAATTTTGAGTATAACACAATACCAATTGATCTGATCTGATTCTGAGTTTCTTACAGTGTGGTTTTTATTCACCAGACCATGTCGTTTCCATTAAACAGTACTAGTTAACACATTTGTATTAATTCCTAGGGTTTCATAACAATTTTTCCAGTCATTGTTGCATGTTCTTACTATATAAATCCACAGAGGTATGGTCATAGACCCAGAGGCTTTTATTTTAATCAAGTTTTTGAAGAATGTTGAATCTTATATGGTTAACAATACTATTATTTTTCAACTTCAAAGTAACGTCCACTTTTTTGTTTATGTTTCTTACAGTCAAGAAAAAGCAACCAATGTTAAAACAAAATTTGTACTGAAAGTTAAGCATTAGAGCCATTAAAAGAAAAAGTTTCAAAATTCAACCATGTAGTCTAAGACTTGTTTCAAAGTGAAGAAAACACTTTATCTTGGACACAAATTCCCATATTGTATACACACACATACATACACATATGCTTTTGTGTGACTATTATTTATTTTTTTTGGTTGGCTTTACTGATGTTGGAGATCTGGCTGCCATTACAAATCTTCTCCACCTCTGCCAATCATGGGTGTTGGCTTTCTAGTCCACTGCGTGGAACTCCATAGCACCCTTCTTTATTCTGTTCATCTATCTCATCTTTGGTCTCCCTCATGACGGAACACTCGCCACTGTTGCAATCACTGTCTTGTAGAGGGAGCCGGTTGGCTTGCTTCATGCCACATGTCTCAGCTATTGTAACCTCTTAGCTTTCATATCATGTCAAATCGACTTTCTAGTTTCAGTTGCAATCTCCTCTATTGTCTTGCTTCTCCAAAGTCACCATCCCACTTTGGGCCTATTATGGCTCTAAGAACCTTACTTTAAACCTTTGTTTCGAGGGTACCTGTCAATGCCTATGTCTCATACCCATACATGATTACAGGTTTGATAATGGACTTTTGCAAGGCCCTTAATTTCAAGGCATGTGAGATTTCCCTTGCTCTCAAGAAAGTATGGTTGGCTCTAGTTATTCTTTGGTCAATTTCAGTAAACTGATCATTAATAGAGGTTATTGTAGCTTCAAAGCTTGAAGCTTTCTACTTTTGGAAAGGATAGGTCATCTATGCTCAAACTGCTATCGAGATAAAGGTTACCGCTCATTACCATGTACTTCGCCGTTTTTTTTATTTATTTGCCAGACTACCTCTTTTACTGCTGTGTACAATGAATCAACAAACTGGTGAGGGACAGCATCATCATCTGCATATGCGAGGAATTTGTGCATCTTGTCTTCATGCACTCTTCCATTCACCTTGGAATCTTCACGCATCGCCTTCTCCAAGACTAAGTTGAACATCAAGGGAGATAAACACTCACCTTATCTCAATTCTGACTTAACATCGAATACTTCGGTCATCTCCCTTTGAACCAACACCTAACAGAGGCTGCCATTGATGCCTGCCCTTGTCAATCTGACTAGTTTCTCTGGTAATCCCAGTTTATCATTACTTTTCAAAGGCAGCCACTATCAAATGAATTAATAGCTGCTTTGAAGTCAATGAATAGGGCCTGCACATCTTGCCACTTCCCACCTCTTCTCAAGTATCTGTTTGAGGATAAATGTCTAATCCGACATGCTTCTTCCTCCTCTGAACCCTGTCTGATAATCCCCCTAGGACCCTTTGTAGTACGAGTTTATATTAAGCATTATGTATGGCTGGATTTTGTACGCTACTGGGAGCAGGGCAATTCCTCTGTAGTTTACAGTCATTAGTGGAACCTTTCTTCAGGATTGGGCGTATGAGGCCTGTGTTCTATTCATCCGGAATGCGTTCCTCCCTTTAGGATTACCTGATATATCCAGTTCATCAATTGCTCACCTCCATCTTTGAACAGTTTGCTAGGCCAACCGTCAAACCCAGGGGCTTTTCATCGTTTGATTTTGTTGAATGCCATCTCCATATCCAAAAGATATGGCTGCTCAACTATATTTTCTTCCAGTTCCTCAGCATGGTCCATGTCCTCATCCACTGTCAGCCTTCCCCTTTTCAATAACTGCTGGAAGTACTCCTTCCAAATCTCTACCACTGTCAGTTTTCCGTCTGTTCTTTTCACTTCAGTGCTTCTTCCTTTACAAACGGTTCTTTCTTTCCTTATATCTGTGTAGGACTCACAAACCTTACCACTCTGCCAACTGTTCTCGATGTCTTTGAATCACTGAGACAGGATTAGCCTCTTGGTTTTTTTGGAGAGTTTTATTAGATGCTTTTTGAGCAGCCTCAAACCTATCTCTTAATTCCTTTTCACCATGCATGCATGCTACATTAAATATTAATTATAATGCAGTAAAGAATGAAAATGCAAGATGTGTATTACATTTTTTAACAATTAACTTTTGACCTAGACATTTTTGTACTGTATCTCTTGTTATTTTGAGATATACAAAAAGTGTGAGCACCATTCTATCTTTCATGAAATGTAATACTCTTTAGTTATAAACAGGCATGAATTGTATATACTGTTGGTCATATATTAACACCCTTTATTTATTCACCAAACTTTATCAAAACCCAAGCCTCTGGGTTCACAGCCTTACTTTGTTAGTACCAATTTATCCTCACTGTATGAGTTTCATCTACAGTTCTATGCGTTTTCTTTATATTAGAGTATCATTTAATCTGATTTATATTCTTAGTTCTTAATAGTATGGTTTCCGTATAACACACTATCAATTAATTGGTTTCGCTTTAATTCTGTTTTTCTTCTAGCTTCGTTTTCAGATTAGACATTTGGCTCTGAATGTGGTACCATGAAATTTGATTTATTTTAATTATGAATTTCCTTTAGCTATAGAGGACATATTCGTACTAATATGATTTTCTTAATGCTCTGTGTCTTATAATAACTTGGCACAAAATAATCTATATAAATAAAATTGGATTTTAATCTACACATAATTTAATATACCTGGTACTTTGGTTTTTTTTACGTGATAAATTTCTGCCTGAGAAAAACTCATTGAGCTACCTTATGCCTAAATGTACATCATGTTGTTTGAGCATCAAATGAAAACGTAATAAGAATTAGAATATTTTCAATTAAGTGATAGGGCTAAGGTAATTTAGATTTATTGTTCCAGTGTCTTATCATTAGTTTTATTAATGATCCATGTTGAAAAGTGGTTTGAATATATTTTTCAGTTGTAAGAACTAGTCTTACTGATAAGATTTCAGAACATTGGCTTCTTTTATTCATTGTCTCAACCTTTCCTGCTACATATGGAAAGTTTGGATTGTATGAGTTTGGCTACTTAGGTCTATGAAAGTTTATTAACAAGCATAGTGCTTGTTAACTTAGCACGTTGGTGTAGTTTCTCTTGATTGTAAAGTCATAATGTTATCTTGGCTCTTTCAAAACTGCAGAAAAGAAAATGAATAGAAAGTAGAAAGTATTGCTTGGAGTTTAAAAATTGTGATTATGATTTGTTGTGCCTTTTCTCTTACAGCCCACCCATTTATTTCATGGCTAATATATTAACTGTTGGGATGGAACATATAAAATATCAGTTTACCCATTCATATATTGCTCTATTACCAAAAGCCATATTGAGGTTTTAGAAGCACTTTGTCCAAATTCCAAAGAAATATACATTTTCTCAGAGGCTTTTGACAGTAAAAGTTATATAAACTTTTGAGTGTGGCATTGTAAACTCAATGAAAATGGAAGAGTAATGTCTAAAGATTAATTTAATGCCCATTTCATTAATTTTTGTAAATATGAGATGGACTCTTTAATGATTACATCATAATAAATATAATTGGCATTTCATCCCTTCCAACCTAATATAATTACAGAATTGGTTATTTCCAGATGCTACCACAAGGAAAGCAATTTATATAATATGCAACTCCTATTACTAAGCTCTTTATATTACTATAAATGTACATCAACACAAAACAATATTGTGACAATGGTGATTTAGGGTTGATCGGGAACATACAAAAGGAATAAAAATATTTAGCTCTTTTTTAGTAACAGGCAGTCTTCATAAGGCAATGTGGTCATATTCGAGATAAAGATTGTAATTAACTCTTTTTTCTAATGTGATTATAATGATAATTGTAAATGTGATTATTAGAGTAGTCGGAAATCATGTAATCACATTAACTGTAGTTATAAACGTTTGCTGGTGATTAAATGATTATTCACCTTTATTTTAATAATCACCATGACTCTAATAATGGGCTCCATAATCCTACTGGGAGAAAAATTGTGGATATTTATTCGGTTACATGTGGATTACAAACAACCCTCTTATACTTCTATTTCACTGAAATTTTCTTACTGGGCAAAAATGTTGGTTATAAAAGGTAGTTACTTTGGTTTAAATGTGATAATTTTGATAATAAATATAGAAACCAAATATGAAAGGTAGAGAATCCGGTTCACATTGGATTGTGATGCCTAGCAGTCTTGAGCAGATTGGAGTATGTTGATGATGAAATTAAAAATTGATAGTGGTGGATTAGCTGGTGTTTCTTCTAGTATTGTCAAAATAGTGATATTGCTGATGATTAAAAGGAACATGATCTTAAAATAAAAGAAAGTATGATGAAGCTAAAAAAGAAAGGAATATATTCATTATGATGATAAAGGCAGGTCATAGGTGTTCTTTTTATAATAATGAGATTGCTTACAAACATTATCATGAAAATTATAAAAATATAATAATAATGATGAATAAAATAAAAATTACAAAAAAAAATGAATATGGAGGAAAAAAATAAAATAAATAGATAATGGTGATAAATTGATTATGAAAATGTTAGCTATTGTTAATAATTAAACATGGTGGAAATTTGCTTTGGGTTTGTGATGGAAGTCAGTGTTGTGTTTGGATAATAATGGAAGTAGTGATGACAGAGGTGTAAAACTTATGGATGGAATATACCCATTCACTAGCTAGATAATGAGGACAAGATTTGGAAAGTGATCATCCATGGAATGGATTAATGATGGTGATAGTGATGATAGTTTAAGATGAGATTACACCAAAATTGAAATTCTTGGCTGTCAGTCTGCTCATTTGTTACTGAATCACTTAAAAATGACTCAAAAGAGTTTGATGCTTTTATACTTATTGGAAAAATGTAAAGATTAAATTGTCGTCAGAATATATTTACAAGGCCTTCAATATTATTTAAATTAAAAAATTTCAAAACTTTTTTGCTTTCAAATAGAATTGTTTAATATTTTATGAAAATGTATCAATAGAATTAAAAATATACGTATGTTTATTAAGGGATTTCATTGTCAACAGAATATATTTGTTTTATTTTACTACCATTTACAGGAATGGACATTTGCTTAGAAGTCAAGGAATTTTTGACAATATCATCATTACTAGTAGTTTTTTAAATGAATAAATAAAATTGTATTTGAAATATATTTTTCAGTATTAGAAGTTATTTTGTAGCATGAAAATCAATGTGATTACTTCCAGTCACCACCTCATACTTCTCTAACACTATAACAGAATGCTTGAAAAGAAATTATCTTTTTTTTTTTCTACTGATGCAATTAAGATGTAATATTTTGATGGAGAGCAATGTTTATTTGAACCCATGATACACAGATAGCTAAATTTAATCTATATTTTATATGGAAATCTATAATAATAAATCAATGATATGTAATATAAAACTTTCACTTCAGGGCTAAATTGTCTTTCATTAGCAAAATCTCAATAGATTGTCTCTGGTCAAATAATTTGTAAGTGACTGGTGGTTAGTTAAACAATCCAGCATTCTTTCTACAGCCACCTATTTTTCCTTATACATCTAAATTTTAACCTTCTGACAAAGAAATTTTAGGAAAAGAAATGAGTTCGTTAGTTTTCTTTACAAAATCAAGCAATAGCTAATAATTACTCTCATATTGATGAGTCTATTGTGCTAACTTATTCTAGCTAGACTGGGTTATTGATCCAATGCTTTCTTGGAGTATTGGTGTACTAATTAAAAAGCAAAATAAAAATTAATGAAATCCAGTGTTTTTTGTTTTGTCTTTATCAAAATCAGCTAAACAAAAATTGTCAAAAGAGTGATATTTTTGTTACTCTCATGTCAGTAAATGTCCGAAGGTGGATGACACCGAAACTGGCTCACCACTTGCTTTATGTATTATTGCCTTGCATGTTTATAAATTGGTTCTAAGTACTTCCGCTTTCTAGTATGGTAAAGACAAACATTTCTTATTTTATTAACTTCTTATCTATCTGTTTGCATTAAAGAAAAAAGTACATATACTGAAAACAAAACAACCTTAGTACAAAATCAAAATGGGGTTTTTCTTAAAATACTTAACCCTTTCCTTGCGCAAAGCCACTATAGAGGCTTGAATCAAGCCACTATAGTGGCTTTGCGCAATGAAAGGGTTAAGAACCAATAAAAATAAAAAAATATATCCAAAATATTTTTGGTGAAATATGCCCTTGATATTACTTTAGTTGTGAAAATTTCAAAATCCATTTCCAATTGAAGATTGAGATAAAGGAAGGAGATCAAAATACTGTATTTTGTCACCCTATCTCAAACATTTTTATTTGAAGATTCATTTACTGGTGTTTTTAAAGAGTACTCCACAAGAGGTATTCAACCATGCATTATGGTAAAGGAGTAAGATGAATTTTGTGGAAGTAAATTTGAAGAATAATAGATCACACTTAACAAAGCATAATTTCATGCCAAACTTTGTGATTTTATTACTACTCACTATGAAGACATGAGGGCTGACAAACAGATAGAAGTACTAAAAGAAGTATCTAAAAAAAAAAAAATATTGATAAAGATAATGGATCCTAAAATTAATTATTTTAAACATGTTGCACAAAGTGGAAGGACTCCATATCAGGTATGCCTTCCTTACAAAAATAATAATGGTTTTTAATAACTCTGGATTTATAACTTATCTTGACTCTTAACTAATTCCAGTGTGTTAACTAACAAAACTAACTAATACTAACCAAATTACTAATAATATAACTAAATAATGCTAATTAACTAACAATAATAACTAATACACAACAGTCCTTGCAGAACCTGGACCGCTTCCATAATTTTAAACCACTGTACAGTCAGCCCAAACCTCTTGGCAACATCCTCTCAATGTGCCTTATCCAGCACAATCCGCCTTTCTTGATAGTACAGATGAAATCAGGCTTGCTTTACAATTCTATCCAATCAGCATTGCTTTGTATGCCATCTGTGCAGCTTTCTCACAGTTCAAAATATTTTATTCATGCTCTTCTTTTCTACCAGTAGGGCAGTCTGGATTTCCTTTGTGACATTTTAGATTTCACTTCCATATATAACCGTTAGTCTGATAATTTTTTATATATCGACAGTTTCATCTTCCTAGAAAAAAACTCTTGAAGCAGAGTTTTTGTAGGGCATAGAAATATCTGGCCCCTGTGACGTTCTGCCTTATTTTTAGTCTTTTTTCACATTATTCCTCTATGTAACTATCCCTCCCAGGTACATAATCGTGCTGCAACCAGGAAAAATGAACTACCTCATGACTTAAAATCTCCTGGTTCAGTTCTTCAAGAGGTTCTCATATACTTGGTCTTTTCTAAACTTATTTTGAGCCTTATATCTTCCGCTGCTCATGCAAACTCTTTCACAGAGTCAACCAACGCTGTGTTATTTCACTGCACTGATCAACACGTCATCAGCATATGTCATATGCTGCATGAGCCCTTTTGTTCATATTGCCACCAGGATTTGTCTTTATTTTTTGGATTGCAACTTCCAGGGGAGATTAAACAGTATAGGCGACAATGGATCTCTTTATCTTTAGCCAGTAGTAACCTCAACGTCATCAGAGATCCTCTCTGGCTTGGACGTTACAAAAGGACCTTCCAGAGCCATATTTGTCAATCTGATAAGTTTGCTAGGTATTTCGGCTGACTATAATGCAATGCCTTCAGTAATTTTAGTCTATAAAACTGTCAAACCCAATCAGCAAATCATTATCATACCATAGGCATTTGTCTTAAGTTGAAAAAGTTAAAGCTTAACAATTTTTCCAACTAGCCATATTTTAGCTATATAAACAGAATGATATTCTTAAAACATTAAAACACTCCACTTAGATTAGTAATAATCAAGCTGAATCAACACTGAATGAATATAGGTTACAAAACAACATTCCTATCTTTATGCCAGAACACATTATTTCTCACATTGCAAATAAATTTGGTATTCATTAAACAGAAAAATAGATGACTATAATAACAAATAATATACTGTTTTTTAGAACTTTATTAATATTTTTTTAAATAAATATTTTGGTCAGTTCACTTCTATATGCAATGATTTAATTACATCCTCAATATAGGTGGTGGCATACATCCATGTAATATGTATTGTCTTATAATTGAATAAGAATTGCTTAAATTTTGACTATTAAAGAATATCGAAGGGAAAGTAGTGATTGCATAGTTTCTGTAAATTGTTATACTGAATACATTGACTTAGTAAATTTTTATTGGTTGTATAATGTTGCGAACTTTGTTTCATCTCCTCCGGAAATCGTATATTCTTTAGTGAATGAGATATGTTCACCATTTTATGCTATTTTTTTATTTTTTTTTTTATAACTGCTCATTTATTCTTTATATTTGGATAGACAATTCTTTAATTAATTGAATCACCTCCTTTAAAAATAAGTCAGTCATGCAAGGGCTGTGTAAACTAAGCAGATTTCTCAATTGCTGATATACCATCTTGATTCTATTCTCTAATTCTCCTTAGAACCTTTGAACTTAAAATTTAAGTTGGGCACAAGATGGCTATTAATACAGTTGTAGGAGCGGTTGTTTAGTGAGAGCTGCAAGCTGTAAAATAAAAATGTCTGTTAATATTAGAATTCAGAGAAGGAGTGTATAGAACAACAATTGTTGGAAAATTAAATTCTCTTTAAGATTGCATTTTTTGTTCAGGTCTTAATAGCAGAGGCATTTTGAATTTTTTATTTTCACTCCCTATAATCCCTCCTCTTAACCCTTGAAGAGCCTGTCACATAGCTTTGGTAGGAGTTCAAGTGGTCAGCATGAATCATTCTATGCTGTGGTGGCATTCAAGACAGAACCATATAGCTACTCACTTTCTTCATAATGCTAGGGCACTAGGGTGTGTATAACCTCCAAACTTGAAACCCAGGCTAAATAAAATGTGTGCAATCCCCAGCACCAAACTTGGCACCTTTAGCACAAGGACTACTATATATATATATATATATATATATATATATAAATGTCTGTTACTGCTCTAGTGGTCACAATTTTTGTTTTATCATTACCAAACTCGATACATAAGCATTTCATGCAAAACTAAAGATCAAGTTCTTTTACAGCTAAAATCGGACGGGGGTTTAGGGGGGAGGAATTTCAAAATATCTCCGTTATTATACAACATCAGAGATGAGAGGATCTAAAATTTGTATAGAACTAATTTTATTGTAAATGTAATTGCCTACAAATATTGTCAGTTACATATTTTCTCTAATATGAATATTAACCCAGATATTTGGATTTTTTATTTTCAGCTGATGTAAACCCCCACTCGCACTCAAGTCATAATAACAATAGCTGTTACAATATGACCCTTTTCATTCTAAGCTTAAATAAAAAATATTGTTTTCATGAGACTTTTATTAAGCGAGTTTCATGGAAAATCACAAGATACATGGTTTTGTGATGATTTCACGAATTAAGATTTTACCTTCTTGTGTCGAAATGTTTTATTTGATCAATACCATACTCGATATTTAACTGTTTCAGTGAACACTGAAGATCATATTTGTTATTGGCAGAAATTGTGCCAGGTTTACATGGGGGGGGGATTTGAAAATTCAAAATATCTCCATTGTTGTCGGATTAAAAAATGTTATAGAACCAATTTTGTGAAAATATTGATGCTCTCCAATTGTTCTCTACATTTTTTCGTAGCTCAATTATTAAGCGAGTAATTCGTACTTTCTGGTGTTCAATCAGAATATGTGTTGAGATTTTAATGTGCCGGAAATCTGCTTAGTTTCTGCAGCCCCTTCGTGACAGACTTTTTTTTTATAATAAACATTTAAAGAAAAAAGCTAATGTGGAGTTACCCATCATATAAAGTAAAGAAGTGGTTTCATAAAAATTTCCAATATTTTAAAATGCATAATATTTATTAGCTGAAGCTGAGTTATAGGTCCAGCATTTTTTTTTTATCCAGGATACTTTGTAGTGTATGTTCTATTTTTAACTACGTTTTTTTTTTTTTTTTTTTTTTTAATTAGTTTTTTTTTTTTTTTTTTTTTTTTTTTTGTAAAACCTCAATATTAACAAAACTTAAATAGAATTTAGTTTACAATTCAATAATTTATACTTCAAAAAGTTAAGAGAAATCTAAACTTTTAGTTCTGTGAGCAATATATATTTTCTTGTATGACTTGCTTGGTCGTATGGTTTGTAAATTATATCAAAATACTTATAAATATAAAGCTATATTAGTTAATCTCACAACTTAAGGTGTTTCCAGTGGAAAGGAATTTATTTCATTTGTATTGGCTGGCTCCGGAGACCTTAACCCTTTCCTTGCGCAAGGCCATTATAGTGTAGTCTTAAGTAACCCAATTTTCATGTTTGTTTTTTTAATCATTAATACAGTTAAGCCCAAAGAAATTAAATGTATACAGAAAAAAAAATCATCGGCTTTATCACTGGGCCAGAGGGGATCACTGGGTCAATGTGTAAGAATTTTGCTTTATCTCTTTTAGATGGTTAACATTTATCCATTTACAGTTAAAAACAATAAACAACAGTGAATTCCATTTTGAAATAAATTTCAACTTTATTGAATCAAATATAGATTTACAAAAATCAGTATATGTATAGAAAATGTTCAGCGTTTCAATGATGCACCAAATTTTGTCATACAAATTCTTTCAGAAATATATGGTAGTTCACAATAAAAACTGATCTCTCCTTTTAAAATATGTCATACTGGTTTAAAGACAGCCATACTGCTAAAAACAAAAACAAAAAAAAAACTTGTCTTTTGAGTCTAAATAACTGGCTTAATTGTGGAGATCATACTTTTAATTTAATGAAGGCAGTAGGAACAAGTTGGTCTACTTGGTTGGCTGTCGACTCAGTCTGGTCAAGAGTGATTAGTGCCAGTAATGGGTGGGGTGGGGGGTCTCTAACTGTAGTATTCAACTTATCCTTCATCAATTGCTTTTAGTGTTGTTTTTTTTTTTCAAAATTAACTTGTACTTCAAACCTCACTTATCTTAAGGAAAATGGAAAAAATTGTGTGGGCACCCACAAACATTGTAAATTATAGGGATGATATCTAGATGCTTCCTTAGTAATTTGTACAATTAATTTTACTATTTTAAGTACTAAGAAAGTATTATAAAACATTTCTCCCTTATCTTCCTAAGGTAACTGTGTCTAACTGAAACCAGTGAGATGAATACTTGTTTTTCTTGATATCTTTTAGTCTAATGTTTTCTCATTTAATAAATTACGTATCATATTTTATTCTCTTTCAATTTGGGAATGACTAATAAAAAGTGAATTGATTTGTAGTAAAGTTGGGAAAAAAGCATCCTGATCCAGTCGTTGAAACAGCATCTCTTTCCAGTGTAGAGCCGACAGATGTGTGGTACCAATTGTCTATTCCTGACAGTACAATTTCAACAGGTTCTTTATCTGCCCTACAGTTGGAAGCAATTGTCTATGCATCTCAACAACATGAACATTTCTTACCCGATGGAACTAGAGCCGGATTTCTAATAGGTCTGTATTTTTTTTCATTTTATGACTTTCAAAACCAACTATTTTTGGTATTAACAATTATAAATGTTTTAACTGTGACTGATTTTAGAATTTAAGTTTTTCTAGAATCAGTCACAGAACATTTTTTTCCAAGGTATAAGTGGTGGGATGATTGGTTGCATAAAAGCATATTCGTGGCAAAAGTGTTTTAAAAATCAATATTTTACCCTAGAAATCGGGCTGAAATATTGTCAGAGATTTTGGCATATTGCATTGATTTTATAACAACTTATCAAATGCCTACTACTTCTCTCAGTTTAATCTTTATGTGCCGATTTCTTTCTGCCTCTTTGAAGGAACAAAACTGTCAAGCAATTTTTAATTTCTTATCATTTTATTAGTAATTCCTTCTTAGCATGAGCACTACTTGTTTTTCCTTTTGATCTGTGAAGTTCATTGTCATTACCTATATGTTATATGTTATCTTGTCAAGGAAAGCCATAAAGCACATTTATGGTCATAATGCAATAAAGTTATGATTTTAATGACAGAATGACAATTCATTCAGTTAGTGAGTACTGGTTACTATATTGTCTTTTCTCTCTCAGTTTACTGGTTATGATTATGGCTGGAGTAGTAACCAACCACTATAAGTATTTATTTATTGTTATTATTTGGGTAATTTAAAAATTTGTGAACAATTATTGCAGTGTCTAATGGAACTGCTTTCTGTAACACTCTTGTTATTTGCTCAAGTAAATTTAAATAGTTTGTTGAGTTAATTGTAGTTTTTAGAATATTATATATTATTATTATAGTATTGGTAATCCAATTTATATTTATTTTGTTTAAGGTGATGGTGCTGGAGTTGGAAAAGGTAGGACCATTGCAGGGATGATTTTCGAAAATTACCTTAAAGGGAGGAAAAGGGCTATTTGGGTTTCTGTTTCTAATGATTTGAAATATGATGCTGAAAGAGATTTAAAAGATGTAGGCGCCTCAAACATTGATGTATATTCCCTTAACAAGGTAGGTTATGTATCTAACCTCTATTGTAAATTTCTTTCTATGTAATGAGGAAATTATTCTGTATATTTCTACATTATTTCTTTATTTGTTGAGTTCTCTTTATCTTCATTTTTTTTTGTTTCACTTTAGTTAAAATATGCAAAAATTTCATCAGCTGTCAATGGGAATGTAAAAAGAGGTGTTATTTTTTCTACTTATTCAGCACTCATTGGTGAATCATCTCAGTCCAGTGGCAAATATAAATCTCGCCTAAAACAGCTTATACAGTGGTGTGGAGATGATTTTGATGGATTAGTATCCTTTTTTATTATCATTGCAAATTTTCTTTTTTATTTAAAATTGGACTTCTACATTTTTTCGCTTGGTAGATGGGGTGGAATGGTTGATTGCATAAAACCATATTTGTGCCAAAAGTGTTTAAAAAACCAACATTTTACCCTGTAAATCAGGTTGAAATATTGTTAGAGCTTCTGGCTATATGTGGATTTTATGACAACTTATCAAATCCCAACCACTTCTCTCAGTTTAATATCTATGGACCGATTTCTTCCTAAATATTTCTCTACCACCATTTAACTAAATAATTTAGTGTGTTGGTTTATTAATTGGGCTTAGTGTAATGTAATTGTATGTGCATTTGTCATATAAACTACAAGAGATTGACAATGATGACAGTCCTCTTCATCTGTCGTCAGTGCTTATTTTTTACAACAATGATTTTATGGATAATTATTCGAATGAACAAATTCTTTTTCATTATAATCTTTAATGTTCAATGACTCTTCTGGAATTCCTAATGAAAAATTGTTAAGTTAATATTTTTTCATTATGAATCCCTTTTAAAACATTTTAGTAAATGGTAATTAAAAACTAATTAATCCTAATATTGCAAATTCAAAAACCAGTGACAGAGATCCTGCATTACAAGTTCCAAAATGTAGATACTGAATGGTATTTAATAAAGCAAATTTATATTTTTAATGAATATTAATATGTTCGCTTATCAATTATTTTAGTCTACAACACATTTTCATGTAAACATTTTCCTTAGTTTTATATATAGATTGTTTTTGATGAATGTCATCGGGCAAAGAATCTTTGTCCTGTTGGCTCTTCGAAACCTACCAAAACTGGTCTTACTGTTCTTGATTTACAAAATAAGCTCCCCAAAGCAAGAGTTGTTTACGCCTCAGCTACTGGAGCCTCTGAACCTAGAAATATGGCTTACATGACACGGCTTGGAATCTGGGGTGAAGGTACCCCTTTTCCCGATTTTAATGATTTCATCTCAGCTGTTGAAAAAAGGTAGGACTATCTTTTTTTTTTTTTTTACGTGAGAAAAATTAAACTGGAAACTATGAATAATGGAAATTAATGAGTTTATTTGGATGGAATTCCAAAATAATTTGTGTGCGTTAGTTCTGTGTGTTTTATTGATTTGGTTCAAAGGGTTGATTCATGAATTTAATAGCTAGCACTTACTCCTTTTTCTAATTATGGAACCTCTTAAATTTGCTTTTGTCGGTGATGGAATTGCTCACATGCTGGTATGACACACTAGTGATCCCATATCACCATATATTTTCTATTTCTAACTAAAAATCCGATGAGTAGAAGTAGAGGCTTACTAGTGTTGAATTAAATAAGTAAATATGGAGTATGGAGTAGATCAAATAAACATTTTCAACTCAAGAAAGTAAAATCTGAATTTATAACGTCTTTTGTTCAATGTATTTGCATGTATCTCTCATATTAAAGATCCATTAAAAAAAAATGTGTGATATTTAATCTTGGAATAAAACATTATATGTTATTTGTGCTTGTTATTAATGTATAATGAGTAAATTACTAAAGGCTGATAATTAAAAAAATGCAAATATTTCTTTTAATATTTTAGAAAAATATATATAGACAATTAATTCTGCAATAGGAGTTGTTATAATCAATTTTTAATTCCGATTCATAATAATAGAGATATTTAAATTTTTCATTTTTTGTTATTATTTATTAACAACCACTTTTTGCAACTAAGGCTAATTGGGGAAATTTTTTCAAAAGTTTATTATTACCTCAAAATATTTGACAGGGTACTGAGTGCTCCATAATAGATTTTGTATTTCCAAGAAAAATATTAAAGTTTACAAGAAACATCCCCTGTATATTGTCATCTGCTTTTAATACTCATTGTACCTGTATTTGTATACTTATTGATGAATTAAAATACAGCAATTTATACTTGTACATATATCTGTGCATATATGCACACACACATTTTCCTATTGGTAATACTCATAATAGTGATATAGGTACAATGATTGAAATCAGAAGGTTCACCTAGTATAAAGTGGGCCTTTACTTGTGTAATTAAATATAAGGTCTTGAAAGGGTGCCAGAGATGCTTAAAAAATTCTGATCTGAGTAATACATTGAATATCATCGGTTATCATATAGGTCTTTTAAATACTTTAATATTAAATATCTTTAAACGTTATTATCACGCTTCTATATTATAAATTTTTAACATGAAGTATTTGAATAATGATTTGTTTTAATTTTAGAGGTGTTGGTGCAATGGAAATAGTTGCTATGGATATGAAATTAAGAGGGATGTATATTGCTCGACAATTGAGCTTTCATGGTGTAGCATTTAAAATAGAGGAAGTTCCGTTGAGTGAAGACTTTATTAAAGTATACGATGATTCTGTAAAGCTTGTAAGTATTTTTTATTCTGTAATACTATTTATTGAATGTGGTATCATAATTTCATTTTACATTTTAATTAAATTTTTTTTAAGGCTATATGTTATTCATAAATTTATATTTTATCTCTCTAGTGGGTTGAAGCAATGCATAAATTTCAAGAAGCAGCTGAACTCATTGATGCTGAAAACCGAATGAAGAAAACAATGTGGGGTCAGTTTTGGTCCTCTCATCAAAGATTTTTTAAATATCTGTGTATTGCTGCAAAAGTTAGATATGCTGTGGCAACTGCCAGGTAGGTTATTATTGATCACTATTTATTTTATATTCCATATCATTTCTTATTCTAATATTTATATACAGTTAAACTCAAATTAACTAAATTAATCTTGGCCAGAAATATTCAGATTCTCTTTATTTTACTAAACTCTTTATTTAATAAAAAAAGTATGTTATAAATTATATATAAATGTAATAACTTAGATTGGTTATCTATCACATTTTATTCATTATTGTTTTTTTTTCTTCTTTGAAACATGTTTTATATAATAAAACATGTGTCATATATAAAATAAAGTGGCTGGTATAAAATTATTAGAATTTTATGATATCAGACTTCCTCGTTTATTTTGCCCCCTGATCAGAAATTCATACTGCATCCTATGAGTTTTTTCTAACAAACAAAAATTATCCGTTGAATAAAACTTTTTATCCAGAGGATGAAAGTATTAACTGCCGGAGATAAAACTTTTAACCGCCTAGTAAAACTTTTATTTGGCAAATAAAATATTTATCCAGCAGATGAAAATTTTATCTGGTAGATGAAAAATTCTTTAGCACATTCACTCCAATCTATTATTAGTGGCTTCGTACATTTAATGGGTTAAATATTAGCATTCCTTCCCTTTCTCGGAAATTCTCAGAGCTCATAAAAGAAAAAAAAATGTGTACCAACCCTCTTTACACTCATCCTACTGGTTACTTAATACTTGGTATAAACATACTGTAATTGACTTAAAATTGATGATTAACCAACATCTGTGTGATTAAGCCAGCTTTGTGGCTCCTAATCAGATTTTTCTTTTTTTCATTTACATTTGATATTTGTTATATATAAGAAATTATTATTTACTCTATTCCTTAATATTTATTTTATTTTAAGGGAAGCAGTAAAATGTGGAAAATGTGTAGTCATTGGTTTGCAGTCTACTGGGGAGGCACGCACGCTTGAGCAGTTAGAACGAGATGATGGTGAATTGACTGACTTTGTTTCTACAGCCAAGTATGCTTTACCCATTACTATACATTTGAATGTACTATTAAAATTCATTAATTAAAGTAATTGTTTCTTGTTATGTTTAGGGGTGTATTGCAAACTCTAGTTGAAAAACACTTTCCAGCTCCCGATAGAAATAGAATAAATCAATTAATTGGTCTTGAAAACAAAAAGAAAATGTATGTTCCCAACAACCTTATTAATAATGAAGCTGGATCTTCAAGTGGTAAAAGGAAACCAGGTACATTGTTATTAAATACAATAATTTAAGTAAATTGAGTTCATTATTAATAGTAATGTGCTAATTTTTGGTGAAAACTTTTTTCTTTTCTTTACCAAAAATTACTTTTAGCAGATTTCCCTTAGGGGAAATCAGCTATTGAGGTCGTACTCATGACACGATTTTCGGAATTTTTCTTCAAATGTCCATTGATCATACCTAGGAGATGACAAAAATGAGGTCCGTTCAAAACTATATATATATATATATATATATATATATATATATATATATATATATATATTTGTCTGTTACCGCTCTAGCGGTAGCAATTATTGTTTAATTGTTACCAAACTCAATATTTAGTCGTTTTATGTAAAAAGAAACATCAAGTTTGTTAACGGCTGAAAACGGCCAGGAGGAGGGGGGGTTTAGAGGGGGAGAAATTTGAAAATTTGAAATATCTCTGTTACTGTATGTCCGATCAAAAAAATGTATAGATTCAATCTTATAGCGAATTAAATGTACTATAAATATTGTTATATACATTTATTCCCTATCTTCAATATTAACCGAGATATTTGCATTTTTCAGTTTTCAGCCTCCAGCAAACCCCCACTTCTACTCAAGTTATATAAACAATACTCGGTTATGTAATAAAACACATCATTTTAAGCTTAAATAGCAAATATTGTTTTCAAGAGACATTTATTATGCGAAATACTTGCAAATATGTTCTGGTGACCCCCCCCCTTCTTAAGTTTTTGGACTACTTGAATTTGATTGATTGAGATAAAAATTATTCTGATTCATTATAAATTACAATACTAGACATAGTAAATAGTTTTCAATCAAATTAATACGTTATATTCAGATATATTACAGTAATTGTTTTTCTTTCCTGTATGAAGTAGGCAGAACTGTTTCTTTACATTTCAGATGCTTTCCATTGGGAGGTTTCTTGTTATCATTTGTATTTATTCACTTAATATTCACTGTGGTGTTGTGTTACCGGTATGTAGGTTTATCTATTATTAATCTTAATCTTAATTTATTTATTGTTAAACTCCATGAGGGAAATCTGCTTAGTTTACACAGTCCCTGCATGATGGACTTTTTGCTTTTATATTGATAAAATTAAGTCTTCAATATTTGTACTGATAACTATGTATATAACAATATTTTTATTTCACTCTTGTTCTCAAAAATCCCTAAGAGCCTAAGTCTTAGTAATGATTAGAGGAAAATCCTCCTTCCCTTGGCTACCATTAATAAAAAAAATACATAGTTATAGCTACCATGTACTTCCAAATTCATTCTTCCTTGAAGTGAATATTTCAGGATCCACAATCATTGGGCTATTTTGTTTAAATTTTAAGGATCTAACTATTGCACATTTGTTTTTCAACTAGAAAAATAACAATTAATAAATGCATATCATTTTAGTGAGGCAAGCTGCTGCAAGGGCTGTAAAACGTGTACGTGCTGATTCTTCTGCTAGTGATTCTGATATTGGCTCTACTTCAGGTTCAGAGTTCAAACTTTCTCTCTCAGATTCAGCTGATAGTGAATATCATTCTGAAGAAAGTAATTTAAGTAGTGACTTCAATCCATTTGATGATGACAGTGATAGTGAAGGTAAAAGTAACATTTATCACATAATGCTTGCCCTAAAGTTTTCTTTTTTTGAAATTGTATGTTAATTTTCTGTTTAAGTTGAGAAGTTTTTAATGCATTTTATCATGCTCAAAATGGGAGTTTACTTGCAGAAACTTTCCTCCGCTTATTAACTGCAGTGAGAAAATAGGATTTACTCTAAAAATGATTGCACAAAGTTAATATTCTTTGGAATATTCATTGTTTTACTTTATGCTATTCTATTTACTTTTAATAAGTTGAATTTTGTTTTTATTTATGTTTAGATCCTTGGTTGTCAAGGAAAAAAAAAGGAAAACCTTCAAAGCGACCTGTAAAAAAAAAATTATCAACACAGGAGAAGATAGACTCTTTAATAATTAGGCAAAGTAAAGTACAAAATACTAATCACAAGGACCAACCAGGAATTCCTGGTCAGCTGGCCATTGAGAGGGCTTGCAGTATGAAAGAAGAACTTCTTAGAAAAATTGAAGAATTGGGTGAAAGTTTACCTCCAAATACTCTGGATCAACTAATTGATGAACTAGGTGGTCCGGAGAATGTTGCAGAAGTATGTATTTGTTTATTGGATTTAAAATAATAAATTTACAGATTTTCCTTAACCAAGGACCAAATTTAAATAGAATAAAGATAAAAATTGATCTTCACATCTCGCCCTAACTTATTTCTATTCCTTCATCAAATCTATCCTTTCCCTGAGTATTTTCATTTAGATGCCAAGTAAAGTAAGACATCTTCTTGTTATAATTCCTCATACGGATATAGTCTATCACTTTTGAGTATACTATGGGCCTCATTGGCCACCATTTCATGATTATAATAAGTTTTGATGTCGCAGAACCCAAACAGGTGTATTTTTCTCCCATCTCCGAAGTATCTTTGAATATTTCAAGATGGTTAAAATATCTGAACTCTTAATGTTAATGTACTTCATTCATTGAGTTTGCAATAGTTCTTTTTTCTTTTTCTTGAAGGGTAAAGATAAGCTTAGCTAACTAATAGAGTGGCTACAAACTGCAAAATGGTTTTAACCTACACGTGTATTTTGATATGGATAGATAACAAATGCCTTACTTTTAGAAACATTTAACCGAATCTCATCAGTTTGTTAAATTTGGTTGTTCCTAATTTTTTTTTATTATATCATACAGTGCATAGCTCTTTTCCTTATATGTGACTTCATTTTTTTTTTTCTGAACATGGAAATGATATCCAATGTTGGGGGATTGCAGGTTTCAGGTTGAAATTGATTGTATCTTACCTCTGAAATTAAGATGCTTTATTTTAAGGGTTAAAGAAAAAATTACTGTTATTTTTATTTCTTTAAACATCATACTATATTTAACCTGGAAAAGTTTAGCATGACTGACATTAAACCAGCAAAGTTTTGGATATGCATTTCACTGGAAAGCATTGTCTATGAATTACAAGAAGCTTTACTCTCAATTACTTTACAAATAAGAATATAAATTTAATCATACATTTTGGAAGTATGATTGACATATAGAGTAAAGTATAAGACAATAGCTATTGCCATATTCACTATTGAAAATATTATATTTTATTTTCCAATGATATCGAAAAACTAGTTCTTTCACACTAGTTCATAATTGCTGTCTGTAGACTTTCAAATGAATTCAGTACTGTTTTAACAGAAATTAAAAACATTTTTCTATCATCTAACATTGTATTAGATACAGCTTCAAATTTAACCTAGCAATTATTGTGAAAATAGTGAATGTACTGTGAACATGTGAATGTAAGGACTGAGGTATGTTGATTTAATGCAACCTTTCTCTTCCACATTTCTTTTTTCTTATACCACCTGGTGCTTAAAAAGCCATAATAGTACATGTACTGTGATGCTGTGAATGATGGACTATACATTTCAGTCAGTCTGTAAAAAGAGTAGGGCTCCATTTATTTTGTCTAAGCTTCTTTTTTTAAATCTTAATATAAGTTTATAGTGTTTTATACGTTTTTTCCAGATGACTGGGAGGAAAGGAAGGGTTGTACAAACTGAAGATGGTATACAATATGAGTCCAGATCTGAAGTAGATGTTCCTTTGGAAACATTAAATCTTACAGGTATTAAGAAAATGGCTTCTGGCTACAATTATTTTGTTACATTCATCTGATCTAAATTATACTCCAATTTAAGCCAGCTCAACTCTCCTAACTTATGACTTTGTGTTCTAAAAAATTGAAAAATGTTATCCTCCAGTATTTCTTACTTTTAATTGACTAGCGATATCATTCAACAATTAAAGAATTGAAAGATTGGAAGAAGCTCTAATATGTTCAAATTCTGTAAAAATAAAACTGTTTTTTACAAAAACGTAATTGAATTGACATAGGGATTAAGAAAAGGAAAACAATTATTTAAGTATGGCAGTTTCTCTTTTAATTGATTGTTGATCATTTTAGTAGGGTTGTGTTAGCTTAATGCCTTTTAATTTTTTTCAATATTCTAAATTAAAAATAAAAAAAAAAATTCTATACTTTACTAAGAAGAAACTCCTTAGAAAACATTTTAGCTTCTAAACGAAGTATGGTGTCTCCATATTTTCTTCAACAAACTACAAGTTCTTTTAATTTCCAGAGAAACAAAGATTTATGGACGGATTAAAAGACGTTGCAATAATTTCTGAAGCAGCTAGCTCTGGAATATCACTTCAAAGTGATCGGAGAGCAAGAAACCAGAGAAGAAGAGTACATATTACCCTTGAGTTACCTTGGAGTGCTGATCGAGCTATTCAGCAATTTGGTACTTCAATTTTTATATAATCTTCCATTATCTTACTTGTAATCTTGGTATATTTTCAATTCTTATTTCCATGTGATAATTCTTCTTAGCGTAAGATTAGTTGGTTTCATCGATTTTCATAATAGATTAGAGCCTCTAAAGAAGATAAAACCAATAATTATTGGACTTTACTCACCACTTTATCTCTATTACTTGCTGTTTGACTGTTGAGCCAATATTCCTGTTGTACATACCTCCATGGCCTATTTTGAGACTGATCTATTTATTTATTTATTTCTTGTGTAAGAAAAGTAATAATTTCTCTTTAGATTGAGTCCTTACTTTATCTGTATTACAAAGTTTTAAAAACATCCAAAACCCAAGTTGTGAAAGAATATGACTATTAACAATTGGTTTAATATTTATTTTTTTTTAAACATGTAATTTAATCTAAACATTATCAGTATAATTTTAATGATATTTCCGTTATTTGAGAAATCAGGTATATTTCATTTTGTTAGCTTTTTTTTGTTCATGAGCATCATAAAGCCAACCATAGCAAATGTTCTCTAGCTAATATTAGTACAGTGTAACATTGTTTGAAACCATAAGAAAAGAGGGTAGGTTTGCTTGACTCAACTATTATATTAATTTTAACCAGTATCCTGAAATAAATTGGTATTAATTAAACTTATATTTCATATTACAGCAAACCTGGAATTACATATCGGGACCTTTCTTGCTTATAAATTTTAGCTAATGTTCACTGAACTAAAAATTAATTTAGCATTATTTTTGTTTAGGAAGAACACATCGAAGTAACCAAGTGAATGCACCTGAGTATATTTTTCTCATATCTGATTTAGCTGGTGAAAGAAGATTTGCTTCCATTGTTGCTAAAAGATTAGAAAGCTTGGTAAATTTTATTAAACTAATTCAAAATTGATTAGTGTTGGTATATGCTCCTTATTATATCTATGTTTTTATTTATTTTTAGGGTGCTCTTACTCATGGGGATAGAAGAGCAACTGAAACTCGTGACCTTTCGAGGTTTAATATTGATAATAAGTATGGAAGATCTGCTCTTGAAGCAACAATGAGAACAATAATGGGTTATGAAGCTCCTCTAGTTCCCCCACCTACTGACTATCAAGGAGATTTTATGAAGGGTAAATAATAAATATTTTTCAATATAAATTAAATGAGTTAAATGAAATAAGTCTGGGTGCACCTTGTATAAAATGCATTATATTGTCTGAATGGATGAGAAAAATGCCAAAGTTAATTACTTCAAACCGAGAATTCAATTACTTTTCATAATATTCGAATTTCTTATTACATCTAAAATGAATAATGACATGCAACTTGAAGTACAGGATTTTAGTCTTCCTCCATATTACTCTTTTTACTTGTTTATTCTTTTGAAACTTAGTTTTTTTCAGGGGTAGGGACAGGTTTGGTGAAATATTCTATTGTTTCTTGTAAATAGATACAGACTGACTATATTCGGTTTTGAATCCTCTTCATTTGCACTTTGATAATAATTTATAAATGATTTTAAAGCTTTTTTTTAATGTGTTTTTATGTTTTTTAGATGTTGCAGCTGCCTTGGTTGGTGTTGGTCTCATTGTAAATAATGATACTAATCCAGGAACTTTAGTTCTTGATAAAGATCATAATAATATGAGTAAATTCTTGAACAGGATATTAGGAATGCCTGTTGAGCTTCAAAATAGATTGTTCAAATATTTCACAGACACACTACAAGCTATTGTAACACAAGCTAAAAAAACTGGAAGATTCGATTTAGGAATATTAGGTAAAATTTAATTTTCCATTGGACTTTATAAATTAAAACATTTCACCCCATGAGGTTTTTATTCAATATATATTTTATTCATATTTTATCCGATATATTTTATCAATAACAGTAATCCTTTTCAGTGTTTGTTTGGAAGTAATGAGACTAACTTTCTTTATGGTAAAAATAATAATTGCTTAGCAGTGGTGATAGAATTCCCCCCTCAAATGTCCATCGATCCTACCTAGTAGATGACAAAAATGAGGTTCGTTGAAAACTTTTCAAAGCTTTTCATGCAAAAACAAAAAGATCAAGTTGATTAATAACTGAAATTGAACCGGGGGGGGGGGGAGGGGGGTTAGAGAGGAATTTTGAAAAGTTGAAATATCTCCATTATTAACCATTGGATTGAAAAATTGTATTGAACCTATCTTACAGTAAATTTATTTGATTTTTATCTAAACTTAATATTTCATGGAAATGTAAAGATTATATCCGGCAATGCCTGAAATCGGGCTTGGGGGGAGGGTTAGAGGGAGATTTGTTTTTGAGTTTTCATTCAACCCCGAATTCTACAAATTCAATTTTTATTTAAAGCTATTATGTATTAATAAACATCTCTAGTTCAGTTTAAAATTCAAGTCATGTTTACATAGGCTTTTTATTGTGGGAGAAATAGTAACACATGGGTTAACGTCATCAGTATTTCATGATGGCAGGTGGGAAATGTGCTTAGGAGGGGTGGTTAGGGATGGTGGTGGGCATGACAGGCTTTTATCTTCGTGATGAAGCTTTCCCACCTTCTTACATCTTGCATATTATAAAAAAATGTAATTAGTTTGGAGTTCATTCTAGATCAATGCATTCATTTTGTACTACATTATGATCTGTTTTAAATGGCATCATACATCTTTCCCCTTGAGAAACCCAGATCAGCTCTTATTTCAATAAGATAACACCTCTTCTTTTATTACAAAAATAATAATTAATAATAGTAAAGAATGGTGCTTCTCTCCTCTCTTTCTCCTCGCTTACTGTTCTGTTTTCACTTATTGATTGTTTATTTTCTTTTAGACTTAGGAACAGCAGGGGAAAATGTAAAAAGAGTCAAAGTATTCAAGTATTTACGAAAACATGTCACAGGAGTTGCCACTACTGAACTACATATTGTCCATGTTGAAAGAGGTATGAGCTTTGATGAGGCTTTAGAGCGCTGGTCTCAGCTAACTGGCTCTAAGGAAGGGTTCTACTTGTCTCATCAGGTATGATGGAATCTTATTATTCCTCTTTAGCCTCCACATGTGCTATTTAATTAACTTCAACAATAGATTTTTTTTTTAGTAAATAAATCCTTTGACCCTATGTCCATAACTTTGTTAACCCTACTTAACTTTTATGAAATATTCATTTAACTAAATAATTTATCATTTCTATTTTTCCTTATGGAGATGGTGATGAATCAGGTTATTAAGAACACAATTTAGTAGCTCCTCAAAAATATATTGTGAGGAACCACTAAATTTTGTTCTTGATAACCTAAATAATTCCTATTTAATAGTCTGTGACTGTGGATTTTTCAGTTAAAATGGGTCATTTGTACAATTTTAATATTGTATTGACATCATCTAAAGCAGGGATGAGCAACACTCAGCCCGCTGGCCGCTTGCAGCCCTTTCAACATATTTATGCCAAGCATTTCTAATATTGAATTTATTTTATCGACTTTCTCCCATCAATATATTGTAAAAAATTAATTATAATTTTATGATAGTACATACTAAACCGAAACAATTTTTTGCGATGAATTACTCACTTGTCGGCGACTTGTTCAAACATTCAAACGAACGCGCCTGTGTTTGTGTTTCTTGAAAAGCGTGAGTGCAATATTAATGTCAAAAAGATAACATTAAAGTTTTTTATTCAAAATTAATTTTTCCTACAAATTGTTTAAACGTTCAAATTTTTAATACATAATATCATGCCGGAAAAGCAAATGAAAAAAACGGAAGGTTGTGGATGAGCACAGGCATTACCAAGAAATGTGGAAATTTGATTATTTTTTTCACTTTCCTCAAAAATAAAGCCGTATTCTTAATATGCTCAGAGACAGTGTCGACATTAAAAGAATATAACATACAAAGGCATTAGGATACTAAACATAAACAACAATATAAAAACTTAACCGGACAACCCCAGATAGATAAGTTTTATCAAATGGAGAGAAACTTGGGAAAACAACAGAATATTTTTAAAAATAGCTAATTTATTTAGAAAAGCTAATTTATCAAATACAGCAGGTTTATTAATATTAAGGCTAGTTTTATTGCCAGTCAAATACTGGCAAAAAAAAAAAGATGAAACCCTTTGCGGATAGAGAGATGATAAAAGAATGTCTGGATGCTGTTGCAGAAATAGCATTTCCTGGTAAAATAAATATTATTTCAAGCACTAGTTTATCGAGATTCATCATTGCAAAATTTGAATACCTGTTCTTTAGCACTTGACGGGAGTTGCGATACAGCACAACTGGCTATATTGTTACGTTGTATTGGCACCAAATTTAATATTACTGAAGAATTGTGTTCACTGATTCCAACGCAAGGGACTACAGCTGGCAAAGACCGGTATGATGAACTAACATCTTTTTTGGAAAACTTTTCAATTTACCGACAATATATCGATGGATGGAGCATGAGCAATGTCAAGCATTGTGATAGAAAGATCGGGAAGGTTATTTCAAGGCATTAAGAAGGTCACAAGAAGGGAAACACTCGTTAACCACTGCATAATTCACCAGGTAAAGTGTGCGAAAAGATTGTGTTTGCCAACAGTACCAATAACTAAACTAATCAGTTTTACAAAGTCACGCGAATAAAATCACTGGGAATTTAAAGAATTCCTGAAAGATTTAGAAACTGAATATGGCGACGTGGTTTTCAATAACGAAGTACGTTGGCTTAGTAGACGTGCAGTGCTGCTAGAAGAGTATACAACTTAAAAAGCGAACTACAATTGTTCTGGGATATGAAGGGATATGCCTTTCCTTATTTTGGTAATAAAGAATGGACGTACGATTTTGGGTTTCTTATCAACTTGACTCAGCATTTCAATGATCTTAATGTGGAACTTCAAGGCAAAGGACAGTTTATTTCCAATTTGTAAGATAAAATTCAGGGCTATGAGCGCAAATTAAAATTGTGGAAACAGCATTTTTTGCAGAATAACGTGTCTCACTTTCCACATTTAGAAAAAGAATACGTCACTACTTCTTAAAAATACGCACAATATATAGACATTGGTTTCCATGAAAAATGTTTTCCTCGTCATTTAATATCGATGTGGATACAGTTCCCGAAGACTTTCAAATGGAAGTGATTGACATGCAGAATAATACCGATTTAAAAAATGTATTTTTCTCAGTAAACATCAAATATTTTTATAAATCGTATGTGAGCCCTGAGAAATTTCCGCTTTTGGCGAAAAATGCAAAGTCTCTGTGTCGGAAGTAGGTGTGTTTACGAACAATTATTTTCGACCATGAAATTAATCAAAAATGACCACCTATCAAGACTGATTGATGCACCATTAGAAAGCTGCATACGTGTAGCTACTTCACCAATTCCGGCTGATATTGATCAGCTTGTATCGAAAAAACGGTGTCAAATGTCTGATTAAAAATTTCAAGTAAATTCTTTTTTCTATTATTTTATTGTTGTTTTTTTTTATTTGCATTAAAATTTGTATATGAAATCTTTACTTTTTTTTAAATTTTTATATTTTTCTATTCTAATGTTTATAATAAATAAAGTTTTGTAAATTATTAATAAGTGTTACTTTCTGTGCGGCCCGCCAAAAAATTTTAAAATTTAAGACTAAGAAGGTTGCTCACCCCTGATCTAAAGTATATACGTTTTCTGATTTATGTTCTCTAATTGTTTTTGTTTTTTTAAATATCATTAACTAAATTATCATACTCTTCCAACAATGTGGAATAACATATATTACTTTTTTCAATGTAAACTATGTTTATTTTCTACAGTGTCATTTTGAAGCATGTGTGTACTCAGGTGCTTGTTGTACATTTATTAATCTGTATGTAGCATAAATCCGAGGTGGAGGAGAGAACTAGTATTTAATAAGATACATTTATTTTTGAAGGACTGTGATGTTATTATACTCACAGTAGTCCAAGTAATCAAATGTCTGAAAGAGAAATGTATACTCTCAGTTGGGAGATGCAGAGCTCCATGAAATAAGAAGCAGTAGACTCACATCAAGATAAGATATAATGAAAATGAAACTCTAATTTGGGCTACTTTGTAAACAGTAACTATCACAACCGTACAAACAAATGAGAGAGTATAACAGAAACAGGAACAAAAAAGAAATAGATGGGATACACTAGAAAACATGAAAACATAAACAGAGGATTTTCAGCAGGGATATTGTCAACTCAAACACAACAGCAGCTCAGATACAATATTTAGGCCACTGAAAACATTAAAACAGAACAGGAAAAGAAAGAGAAAACCAGATGAATAGTCATTCTACAATAACAGGAAGAAAAATAACAAAGAATATATGTTCATTTAATAAAATAAAAAATAAATTAATACTACAATCACTTAAGAAAGAATTTTTTTAACTGTAAATAAAAAGCACAAAAGTAAATAAAAGATGCCCATTTAATAGAAATAAAATTCAAATTCAACTCAAGAAAGACTTACCTGTATTAGCCCAAGACTAAGTTGAAGAGGACAAGCTGTCATAAAGCCTGTGTAGCTGTTTAAGCTACACAAACTGACACACAGATGTGTATGCAGCGAGAAAAACTATTTTTTTCAGACTAAACTTAAAAGAAAAAACACTAGCTGACCATTGAACTTCATAAAAACAGGAGCTTCTCTGAAAGTACACAGTATAAACTTTTAATAGGCTTCAAAATGGTGCCTTCCCATCAAAGCCCTTACCAGATGTACTCAACAACAAGCTAGTAATGACAACCTGTACCAATAGATTTGACAATAATGAACAACTCTGGATTTTAGATGCTACCAGTAGAATGGGCATAAATTGAGAGATAGGAGGAGCCTTGTGCCACAAGTGTCTTAATCTTGATATATTAAACATGTCTCCCATTTTATTTATAAATATTATTTAGTAACTCCTAATACTTATGTCATTACTCATGGAATTATAATATTATTAAGCACCCCTTACCACCTGAAATTGTCCTTGAGCTCTGTACTATTCTGTAATTACCTAAATACAGGCTAGAAATATTTTTTTTTATCTATTTCAATATTTAATTTCCAAGAAAAAATATTGCTGTTAATGAGCTCATATATCATATTAAGTAGTCACTAATGGCAATGTTTTACCTCACTTATATCACACTTGGGGTGTCAGTATAATTTTCATCATCTCTCTACCCTATCCTCTAAAACTAATATATTTTTAATATTGTGAAAATCATTGAACCTTTATAACCTCTTATTTTTTCTATTCTCTTTCTATATATGGCATCACCTTTATCATTCTAATTGTATCCTTACCTTCAATCTTTGGGAACCTTCGATTGTACATATAAGAATACAAATCTCTTTATATTCTGATATTTCCTGCTACTTAAATAATTAATTTGTACAGACAAGACAACATGTTGTGATGGGCCTCTTATTGAGCAGTCCATTCAATTTCTAATTATGAAGTGTTGCATTTTATACATAAAATATTCGAAGAAAACTTTTAATACAAGCAAATGGTTGAAAATATTGTATAAATTCTTATACAGAATTAAACACATTAGGGGAATAAAACGATTTACTTAATGCCAAGGAATGACAATTTTTTCTTTTGTTAAGACAGTCAGGCGGTACACTATTTTGTTAAACAATTTAATTAATATTAAATATGAACATTTTTTTTTATTTAGATAAGGAATGGAAAACAAACAGCTATATTATCTGAGGCAATAGAAGCCACGAGTGCTGGAAAAGCTGTCAAAAAAGGAGACGGGAAGAAAGATCAACTTTATACCATATATAGACCCAACACTGGATTGCAGGTATGCCATTCGTTTGTGTATAATAATACAAATAAATATTGTAGTCTATTTTCTATTACTGGAAAAGATTGTTTGCAGGAGTGGTTTTTGTTATTTTCTTCTACTGTTTTAATATTTTTTAACTATAACATTTGTAATTTTTATATTTTCTTTGTTTAGACTGGTACTGTACATATTTTTTATTCAAATATTAAAAGAACCCTGAGAAAAATAAAAATGAAGTCCGTCATGCAGGGGCTGCTTAAACTAAGCAGATTTCCCGCATGAAGTTTTACAATAGAGAAATCTGCCTAATAACAACATTAGTAGTAAGGAATCTCTAAACCAATTCAAGAGGGACGAACAATTACGGAAACAGCCCCATTAGCTCTCGGCAGAACATAGCCGACTTCTGCCGACCACACACGCAATATAAATGGAAATATCTCGGTTAATATTCAAATAAATGTATAGAACAATATTTATAGTAAATTTCATTTGCAATAAGATTGGTTCTATACAATTTTTCGATCCGACGTACAGTAACGGAGATATTTCTAATTTTCAAAAATCCCCCTCTCTAAACCCCCCTCCCACTGGTCCGATTTCAGCCATTAACGAACTTGATCTTTCTTTTTACATAAAACGATTAAATACCGAATTTGGTGACGATTAAACAAAAATTGCGACCGCTAGAGTGTTAACAGACAAATATATATTATTGTCATACCTCTCGGTGGAGACCGTCGTCATTGGCTGATGGTTGAGTACCGCTGGCAAGCGCTTTCGATGCGATGGCATCATCTTCAAGCCTGTTGATAGTGTACTGAGTTGCTTGTCCGTCAGTCAGTGGGTTTTATGCTCTGTTCGCCGTATTAGTTGTTTACGTTTAGTCCAGATCTGTTTACTTACCATTAAGATCTGTCACACGAGGGATGTTGATGTTCAGGTAAATTGTTTTCGTGTGGTGGGTTGTTTACGTTTTGAATCGAGATCTGTTTACTTACCACTCAGATCTGTCAACGGGTGTGTTAGTGTTCAGGTAAATTGTTTGTGGTGGGTTGTTCACGTTTGTTAGATCTGTTTACTTACCATTCAGATCTGTCAAACGAGGTGCGTTTAGACTAGTGTTCAGGTAAATTGTTATCGTGTAGTGGGTCATTGTCCTCATCCGTATGGGTGTTTACATTTCTAGTGTTAATGTGTAAGGTGGTATGGTGTAATACATATGATATGTAGATACGGGTATAATGTAATATTTGTGTCATTGTTATTATACATTAAAAATTATGTATCATAGAAAAATGAATAAATAAATGATTAAGTACTATATGGAACTACCTGCGTCGTCGCTTTATCTGTTGGTAATCCTGGGTGATTCCGTCTGTTGGCGTCTTCCGTTTATTATTCCTTTTAAGAAGTTGTAGTGGTCTGAAGATCGTGTCCGAGCTAGTGTTGAGCTGTTCATTGATGATGTCTCCGTTGAATGTCCGTTGTTTGTATATCTCCATATTCTCTAGTATATCCAATCGTCGGCCTTTCGTTTGTCGGTGTAGAAGTTTCATGCTGTCGGCTATACTCGTCGGGTCGTGGCAATGGTCGTTCAGGTGGTTGGCGAAATTGGAATCTCGTTTGTTAAGTCTGAACGAGCGGATATGTTCGGTGTATCGCGTTTTCAATCTCCTTCCAGTTTGTCCAATGTATGTGTTGTTACAGCTGCACGTAAGTTTATATACTCCGTTCATATTGAAGATGTCCTTGTTCTCGATGTCATTTATGAGCTTCTGCCGTAGGTTGTTGTTGGTTCTGAACGTAGTGTGAAGTCCTTCTTTCCGAAGTGCGTTTGTGATTTTATATGTATCAGGACCCGTGTATGTGATTGCGTGGCGTTTGGTGATTGGTTCAGCCGAAGTGCTCGCGTCTTGCTTGGCGTTACTAGTTATTTTCTTGAGTAACTTATCGATCGTGTGTCGTTTGTAGCCGTTATTGTAGGCTATTTCGTGTATTGTATTCAACTCCTTGTCGTAGTTTTCTTTTGAGAGCGGAAGGGTATGTAGTCTGTGTAGCATGTGGCGAAATGCAGCTAGTTTGTGTTGAGTTGGATGGTTTGAAGTGGCGTGTATTGTTGTATCCGTGGATGTAGGTTTTCTATATATGCCGTACTCCAATCTGTCAGTTTTCCTGGTAATCATGAGGTCAAGGAAGTTTAGTGTTCCTTCGTTTACAGGCTCCATGGTGTAGCGTATGTTGGGGTGGAGTTTATTGAGGTCTTTCAAAATCCCGTTGATGTCATCTGTTTCCACGATGCAAAAGGTGTCATCTACGAATCTGAAATATCTTGTAATTTGATGTTTATCCATGAGTTTTTCTATGTGCGTATCTTCGATGTGTTGAATAAATTTAACGTAAATAAATGTAACAATTTACCTGAACACTAACACACCCGTTGACAGATCTGAGTGGTAAGTAAACAGATCTCGATTCAAAACGTAAACAACCCACCACACGAAAACAATTTACCTGAACATCAACATCCCTCGTGTGACAGATCTTAATGGTAAGTAAACAGATCTGGACTAAACGTAAACAACTAATACGGCGAACAGAGCATAAAACCCACTGACTGACGGACAAGCAACTCAGTACACTATCAACAGGCTTGAAGATGATGCCATCGCATCGAAAGCGCTTGCCAGCGGTACTCAACCATCAGCCAATGACGACGGTCTCCACCGAGAGGTATGACAATAATATCATTTATATTGGCGGTTCTAACCCTTTATTTGAATTACCAGACAAATATATATATATATATATATATATATATATATATATATATATATATATAATTAATTTTGAACGGACCTCATTTTCGTAATCTCGTGGGTAGGATCGATGGACATTGGAAGAAAATTTTCGAAAATCACGTCATGAGTACGACCTCAATAGCTGATTTCCCTTAAGGGAAATCTGCTAAAAAACAAGGTAAAGCCTGTGAAAGCTCGTGAAAGGCCCAGCTCTCAGATGTTAGGCATGTTATTAATCAGATACCACTTTTTTTCTTTTTTTTTAAGTTACCAGCAGTGATACTGAATTGTATTATGATGCTCTGTGGCCATCCACTTACTAACAAAATAAAAGTTTTAGTATAGTAAAATTCTGGTTGATTATTAAAATAGAAGATGGTGTTAATCGATATCAATTAGTGAGGTATTTAATTAATGGGAATGAGGGGTGGTTGTGGTTTAATCATGAAGGAAACATGTTTAAGATTTTGGCTCAATTTCTACTCCCCCACTACCAGCCCTGATGATGGTCATGATTTCTGTAGCTAAGGTATACTGTCGACCATTTTTGTTTGTTCTAATATGTTCTCTGAATGGAAGTAGTATAGGTGTATGTATGTTAGAGACGTAAACTCCTGGAGAGGCTTCATATGAAGTGAAACATGTAGAGATAAGTAATAAATGTGTTGAAGAAGAAAAATGTGTTTCTACAAATTGATCTCCAGTTGATCTATTTATTAACATTTATTTCATTATTGAAATGGATCTAATCAAATTTTAGCAGATTTCCCTTGAGGGAAATCAGCTATTGAGGTCATACATGACGCGAGTTTCAAAACATTTCTTCAAATGTCCATCGATCCTACCCAGGAGATGACGAAAATGACCCGTTCAAAATTATATATATATATATCTATATATACATATATATGTGTATATATATATATATATATATATATATATATATATATATATATATATGTCTGTTGACGCTCTAGCGGTCGCAAATTTTGTTTGATCGTTACCAAACTCGGAATTTAATCGTTTTATGTAAAAAGGAAGATCAAGTTCGTTAATGGCTGAAATCGGACAAGTGGGAGGGGGGATTTTTGAAAATTCAAAATATCTCCGTTATTATGCATCAAATCGAAAAATTGTATAGAATAAATTTATTGCAAATTAAATTTACTATAGATATTGTTCTATACATTTATTCAGTATCTTGAATATTAACCGAGATATTTGCATTTGTATTCTGTGCGTGGTCGGCAGGAGTCGGCTATGTTCGGGACATTCTGCCGAGAGCTCTGGCGGCCGTTTCCGTAAACTATTCGTCCCTCGTGAATAGGTTTAGAGATCCCTTACTACTACAGTTATTAATTGTTATTGGACAGATTTCTCGACTGTAAAACTTCTCGTGGGAAATCTGCTTAGTTTACGGAGCCCCTGCGTGACGCACTTTTAAAATTAGATAACAAATTTAAATAACCAATATTATTTTTTTTACAAATTTAAAATTTAAGTTGTTGTAAATCTATAACATAATAACAAAATTAAAATTATTTTAATCTCCTT